>OX596073.1:172228055-172390555 GCA_951394005.1 Protophormia terraenovae | reverse complement strand
TAACAAATTTCATTATTAATTTTATTTTTGTATAGAAATGTTGAAAAAGTAAAAAACACTCTCACTGAATTTACCACAAAAATTATGCAAAACTCACTTCTTCTAAAAGAAAAAAAGAAAAAAAAAAAAAAAAAACAATACAAAAAGTAGTCTAAAAATAACAAAAAGTTTTAATAAAAGTGAAAGAAAAAAAAAAATTGTTTAAAATTTATGGCTTTTTCTTTGTTTAGATTTAGTTAAACACAACAAATCAATAAATAAATACTTAGCTCGTGTGTAAAATTGTCAATTACACCCAAATAAGAATCTTAATATATGACATTTAAATAAGTGTCTTACATTTTTTTTAAACAGATTTCTTTTTTTTTCGATAAGTTTTGTTTACAAATTGTCTCCTAATTTCTTATTTGAAATGATTAACTTTTGGCCTTGTGTAGAGCTTAAGCTAAAAAAAGTAAAAAAAAAAAATAAAGTAGCTAAATATTAAACAGGTACTTTTTTCGGTAAGCACCACAAGTACTTTATCGTTTTTTTTCTTGGTTGTTCATAATCGTCTAAGTACGTTAAATACTTTAGAGCTTAACTTTGTTACTCGTAAATGCCTAGAAATTTTTGTTGTACGTTGAAGTGAATATTTATTTCTATTTTTTTTGGTGTTACGCATGCGCCATATTAATATATAAAAAATGTTTTTATTGGCAATATAGATATACATTTATATGAAATTTATTTAAAGGTTCTTAATTTATTATTGTTAAGTTGTTGTATTTTTCAATTCAATATTAACAATATTGACAATTTAATTAAAAGCATTTTATTTAAAATATTTATGTAGCTTTATGTATGTTGAAAATTTACTTCTCTCTCTCATATATCTTGGGTATATTTTTGTATTTTTTTTATTTTTGTTAGTATGTCCAACATGTTTGAATTTGTCAAATATTCCTTATTTATTCAATTTATTTTTTTAAGTGAATCATTTTTTTTCGTTGTCGCAACTTCTTATATATTCATATTTTTGTGTTTATTTACTTTTGTTAAGTACTTTTCTTAATTTTTTTATTTTTGTGTTTTTATAAAATAAATATAAAATTTGCATATTTAATTGACTTTTTTTTGTAGCATTGGCCAAATTCTGTTGCATATAAGAGTTTTTGGTTTTTAATTTATGTGTGAAATAATTGAAAAAATAACAAATATTTATTAGATGTAGTTAAATAGTTTATTTGGAGTACAAATTGAAATATTCCATACAATTATTTTATTTATTGATTCCTCATTCAAAGTTTTCAATAACAAATAAGCAGCATGTGACCTTTAAAATTTAAAAAATAGCAAATACTTTTTTAGAGCAATTAACTTTAATTTTTCAAACGTCATTCTGGAGGTTTAAAATTTGTATGCTTTCATTTATTAATAAGTTAAAATTTTGTTTCGGAAGTATTTTTTCGTTATTTTTTAGAGTTTTTTAAAATCTAATTTGGAGCAAAATAAGAAATCTTTGGGAAATTACAGTAACATATAGAAACTAATATGAATGAGAAATACTTTTTCTAGTCTAATAAAAATCAATTCAATTAAACATCGCTCATGCTTTATGTCCCATCTAGGAGTTCTCCTAGATCTGGTCTCAAAACTAGTTGGTGATATAAAAGTGTAATTCTTAATAAGAGCAATTTTATATAATGTGTGTAATTTTGCACAGAAAAATAATAAAAAAAATTTAATTTTATATTAATTTTACACAAAATTAATAATTTATCCCAAAAATGTCAGTTTACACAAAATTTACACCGTTGATGTGTAGTTTTACGCAAAAAGTGTTTTTTTACATTGATTATTATCTTAAACAAAATGAGAAAGTCTCCACAAAATGCATAATTTTATATAAAATATGTAATTTTACACAGTGAAATTATACACCAAATGTTTAATTTAGCATTAATATATGTAACTTTTAACGAAATGTGTAATTTTACACTAATTGTAAAATTTTACATAAAATGTGTTTTTTACTCAATATGTGTTATTTTATATTGTATAAAATGTGTAATTTTATACAAAATGTTTAATTTTTCAAAAAATATGCTCAAAGATATAAGTCTACATTAAATTTCAAAAAATAATTTATTTACACAAATTATGGTTTCACACGTTTTGAAAATTTATTCCCAAATTTTTTTTCTAAGTATTAATGTGTCTTTTTTCACGAAATGTATAATTTTACAAAAAAATTATAATTGTATATAAAATGTGTAATAACGGAAATGTAACGTAATTTATACAAAATGTACTTCTTTATAAAATATGTAAAATTTCGCAAATCTTTTAATTCTTCAAAAAATTGTACATTAAATTAAAAAAAAAAAACTTAATTTTCACAAATTGTCTCTTTCTCTTTTGGCAAATATTAATGTGTAATTTTACATAAAATTGAATAATTTGACATACAATTTAATCATTTTACATAAAATTTAATAATTTACATAAAATGTATCATTTTACATAAAACGCATAATTTGTAAAATGTTTACATTGTATAAAATGTGTAATTTTACAAAAAATGTAAAATTTTTCATAAAATATGTAAGTTTACATTATCTTAAAAAAGAAACTTATTTTCAGGGTACGGAAAAATTCTGATTTTGAACCAAATTTTAAGTTTTTATTCGTTTTTTAAATATTATTCGTAAATTTAAAAATTTGGATTAAATTTCTTTTCTTTACATTTTTTAATTTGAGTTACGAAAATAATCTAAATACATACAAACATACATACTTAACCAAATGCTCAATAAGTTCTAATTTTCCCATATCTCTAATTGAAAACATGTGTAAACCTACATATTTACATTCATACATACATATGCAAATAGAAAACACACACAATCAATTAACTACTGTCATAAACATTGATTGTTGTTTTATTTAAAACATTTAGCAGTAACAAAACAAAACAAAACAAAACAAAAAAAAAAAAAAAAAACTGCAGCTTTCTTAAACACACAAGCGCATGTACAAATGTTTTACACATCCACACATCTTTCATTCAAAAAAGTCAACACATTTCTATACCGTTACACGACTTCAATTCAATTAATTCTTTTCGGGTTAATTCCTGAATAATATTTTTATTTTCAAAAATAAATTTTTTTGTCTTTGAACAAATTTAAAAATTAAATTTGCAAAAAAAAAAAAAAAAAATAAATTCGTTGTAAAAATTAGGATTAAATTCGCTTATAAAAATTATGTTCCGAACGAAACAAAAAAATGAGCATTCTTCCTACTCTAGTAATTTCACACTTTTTTAAATAATAAAATTGTTAAATTAGTATTAAAAAAAAACAAAAATATGGACTGTAGATTGATTTCTTTCCGAATAGATGGTATTTTTGGAAATTCGAATGTTTAGGGGTGTAAAAACGGGTAAAATCAGTAACCTTATATCTCCTAAACTAATAGAGATACAAAAAAAGTTAAATAGTTATCGTTATTCATTTGAAAATGATCGGATAGGTGTCTGGTACTTTTTTGAAATTCGGTTCTTTTAGGGAGAAAATGGGTAAAAACTGTAATTTGGTAATTTTTTGTAACCCTATCTATCTTTTAATCCAGTAAGCATAGAAATAAACATCAAATTAGCATTTTATCGAAAATTGGCGAATACAATTTTCGTATTTTTGAAATTCGAACGTTTAAATGGTAAAAATAGTACATGATTATGGTACTTTTTTCACATTTTTTTCTATTTACTGACACATACATATAAATATTTTAAAGTTAGATCCCAGTAAAATTTAAAAATTCATTGGAACATAATTTCAATTCATACAAACCATATTAATATGGGACTTTGTATACCACAATGGTACTTTTGTAATGGCACTTTTTGTAATTTCTACAATATTAAACATATGTTAAATATACATGGTCCTATATGATTAAGAATTCAGGAGGGGGAACTTTGTGTTACTTTTTCGTTTTTCCAATGGTACTTTTTGAATTTTCTATAATATTGAACCTACAAATATAAAATTTAAAATATATTATCCTAAGTGAATGAGAATCTCGAAAAAAGAATTTTTGGTTCTTTTTCATTCTTCTAATGGTGTCTTTTGAATTTTCTAAAATATTAAACCTGGAAACATGAAATTAAAGATAGGATCATATGTGGTTAAAAATTCAAGAGGGGGAATTTTTGGTACTTTTTTTGTTCTTCTAATGGTACTTTTTGAATTTTTTATAATATTTAAGCTAAAATCATGAAATTAAAGATATATGGTCCTAAGTGAATGAAAATCCATAAGTGAGTACTTTTCGTTATATAATATTATTCTTTGAATTTTTATACCCTACACCACCATAGGTGGTTGGGGTATTATGCGTTTGTGCTGATGTTTGTAACGCATAGAAAAAGTTATCCAACACCCACCTCAAAGTATACCAATCGACTCAGAATTACTTTTTAAATCGATCTAACGATATCCGTCCGTCTGGCTGGCTGTCCATGTAAACCAATTTTGAAGATAATTCAATGAAATTTGACACGTGGGACTTTTTTGATACAAGGACAAAGCCTATTGAAATTGGTTTCGATCGGTCCATTATTTCACCTAGGCCCCATACTGATATCCTCCAGGAATAGGGATTTAACAATAAAAAATTTTAATATTTTAATGAAATTCGGTGCAAAGAAGTTTTGTACAAGTATCAATCTATGTACCAAATTTTAAGAAGATCGGTCCACAATTGACCATAGCTCCCATATAAACACCTCTTTCGAAAATCACTTTAATGTGCATAAATCCCATACAAATGTTAGTATCAAGTTAATATTCACAAATAAGTTTTATATAAGTAGAAACAACACTGCCAAATTTTATTAGAATCGGTCCATAATTTACCATAGTTCCCATATAAACCCACTTCCGATAATCGCCCTAAAGTGTATAAAATCATGTAAACGTTAGTATCAACGCATTATTATGTATTTATATATTTTATTTTAGATTTAGTAAAAGTGTTGGTCTTCGATTAGCCAAAGGTCTAATATAAGTCCCCTTTCTGAATTTTTATGCTCATACATAATGGTGTAGGATATCATACGCTCGGTCTTGACCAACTATACCTTTTTCTCTCGTTTGTAATAATCAAACATGAAATTAAAGATATACGGTTCTGTGTTGAGAATTCACAAGCCCTATTAACACATTCCTCTTTACTAAAATATAATAATAGAAATAATTCGAACGTTAAAGATGTAAGAAATTGGTAAATAAAATATTTAAAAAGTTCATTGTTCTCAATGCCATCAGAACTCCAATATTATATAGAACTCCAATAACTGTTTACCGTAATTAGAAATAATTTTTTAATTTTACGGCTTTTTTTTACTTTTGGTATTTCATTTTGTTTTTTATAAATTAAAAGGCAACCGTATTTTATCTGTGGTATATAGGAGTGCTGCATGATCGGGTTAAATACTATATATATAAAAGTGCATCTGTGTTTGTTAGTCTTATAACTTAATAAAACACAATTTGAATTAATATTATAGTATGTTGTTTCTTCAAAAAAAAAAAAAAAAAAAACATACGCTAACGAAGTAGCTACTGCTCGTATACCTAAAATATTACATTTTGTTCGGACAAATTTAAATTTTTAAGCCTCAAAATTATCTTTAATTATTTGATTAAATTTTATTATAATTTTAACTAAAATTATGAAAGTTATTTAAAATTATTATTAAAAATTTCCATGAAGAATAAACAATATTAAAATATTAAATGTCATGTATTTTATACAAACTCACATGACCCACAATAATAACATTATTTACTTATATTGAATATAAATATATAAAATATACATTTATTTGAATAGATTTATTTTTTTTTTTTGCAAAAGAACATGACATAAACAATATTTTCTATTTAATATCAAAAAATGTTTGCCAAAAATTTAACAAATCATATCACGCAATAAATGTTAAATTCTGAAAAATACCCAGATAATATCTAGTAGATACCCATACATTTGCTTAATGCCTGTTAAATTTTCATAATTTTCCAAAACTACAGAAATCACTATAAATACATTTTTGTTATTTATGTATTTATAAGCTGCAAATATTTAAAGATCCTTGATGTTGACACATGTAACAAAATAGGAAAAAATTCAAGATTTTTTTCTGAGTACAACAAAACCAAAAATAATAAACGTGACAAGAATCTGTTTCTAACACATCCAATAAATTAATTTTAAATTGCATAATTTTTGGGAAAATTTTGTATAAATAGTTTGTTGTTTATACAAGAGCTAACATTGTTATAGTTTGATGTGTAATATAAAGTCGTTGAACTGGAAAACTATGTAATAATAATAAATAAATTACTTGTTTGCTACCATAATCTGTTAAAATTGTGTTTGTTCTATTTTTGCATGCCAGCTTTAATGGATTTTTTGAATACATTTTTGTACAGTGGTTTTCAATTAAAATGAAATATTTTTTAAAGTGATTAATATTTCAATAAAGAAGAATCTATATGAAGGCTATATAATAAAAACGTTCTATAGATTTTATCATCTAAATATGAAAATTAATATCAAGGTTTTATATAAATAAATTTGCTAAAAATATGATATGAATATTGAATATAATTGTGAGCATTATTTACACCTTTTTAATATCAAAATTCCTCTATTATCATTAATCTATAATTAATAGTTTAATAAAATGCCTTTGGCATCAAACATATAAATTATACCTGCAATTAATCTTTTATAATTACACACTTATTATAACATACCAAATCAAACTATCAAACCACTGTGTACTAAAAAATAAAACTATTTTTTCTTCAAACTAAAATTGTGTTTGTTGAAAAAAATGATTAACGACTTCCGCCCGTAAACACCCACATTTTATAAACTAACATTAGTTTCGTTATTTTTTTATTATTTCCACTACTTGCTTGTAGTTACTCTTTCATTTTTTTCAAAATATTTTTACTTGCTATTCTGTGCTTTTCATACAAACACTTTGTCCTTTTATGAAAAGTTGTGTGTTGTGCTCTTGTTTGAATCTAGTTGATATTAACATCCTTGTGAAAGCCTATAAGTATACTACAAAAATGCAGGTTAATAACCGCTAACTAAAAAATATTATTTTTTCCTTTTATACTTACTATTTTGTATACTAAAATTGTTACATACACACAAACAAACTACCACTACAACTAAGCATAACAACAATTACACCTTCAAATATGCTTTGGAAAGAAATTTAAAAAAATATAAAATTTATCTTGCTAAAAGGAAGTAAAGTAAATTAATTGCAAATTGCTGTTATAGTTGCTACAACTACATGCAAACATTTATACTGAACATAAATACATGCATATTAAAACACTCATACAATCATTCTCAGGTACACTTATTCGCACAGTGGGATAGTTTAGAATAATATTTTAACTTTTTAAATTTGTCAATTATTTTTTTTAGCAGCTGTAGAAAATAATCAATAAGCTTTAAGCCTGTAGTTTCCTAAAGGAAATTACCAGAATATAAGGTAGAGTTTTTTGTTGAAAAATGTATTTTTTTTTAAGGGAAAATGGGTGTTTTTAGCTTTTATAAAAATTGGGGTTTATGGTAAAATCTCCGGGTTTTTGCTGAATACTTATTTTGTTAAAACTTGTACTTTTGTTAAAAATTTGGTAATTACGATAAAAAAGCCCGTAGTAAAACACTTTGTAAGGACTATTATAAGGACTGTGCTAAAAAAAACTCGTGCATGCTCTTGGGCTTATACCTTTTGATGTGGTGAAAAATAAATAATTCTGTTAACTGATTTACATTTGTCATTGTGCTAAGCTTCATGATTATAGCAAAATGGAAATTGAAAAAAAAAAAAAAACACCATAATTAAAACTTTTATTGAAATCTTACGTCGGTCAATAAAACAATTGACTGACTTACTTACTTGGTGATTCATCATCGCACAGCCCAAACGGTTAAAGCTAGAAAGATGTAATATGGACTATAGATACCGATACCTACCGAATAGATCCACTAAGACGCGATTTTTGGAAATTCTAATGTTTAGGGGGTAAAAAAGGATAAAATCGGTAACCTTATACCTCCTAAAATAATAGAGATACATAAGAAGTTGAATAGATTATTTTAATTTAATTAATTAATTTAAAAAATAATCGGATAGGTGTCTGGCACTTTTTTGAAATTCGGCACTTTTAGGGAGAAAAATGGGTAAAAACTTTAATTTGGTACTTTGAACCTTATCTATACTTGGAACCTTATCTATCTTTTAATCTAGTAAGTATTGAAATAAAATAAGCATTAAATTAGTACCAATACTTAGCGAATACAAGTTTGGTACATTTTGGAAATTCGAACGTTTAAGGGGTAAAAATATTACCTGATTTTTGTATTTTTTTTTACCAAATATTTTTTTCTTTTTACTGACACATACATATGAATATTTTAACATTAGATCTCAGTACAATTTAGAAATTCATTGAAATACAAACTTTGTTACATTCAGGGGGAAGAAAAAGGGAATAAAATCTTAAATTTAATTTTATTCAAATTAAATAATTAATTTTTTATTATATTAGAGAAATGGACTTATGTACATTTTGTCCTAAGTGAGTGAGAATTCACAAGAGCGGAATTTATGGTACTTTTTGAATTTTCTATAATATTGAACCTAGAAACATGAAATTAGAGATATATAATCCTAAGTGAATGAGAATCCATAACAGTGTACTTTATTGGAATTTTTTCATACTTCTAATGGTATTTTTTTATTTTTATTTTTTTTATTTCATGAACTTAAGTACATGTTGTCCTAAGTGAGTGAGAATTCACAAGAGGGGAATTTGTGGTACTTTGCGTTTTTCTAATGGTTAGCTTAGGTTAGGTTAGGTTAGGTTATAAGGGTCGCCCACTATTGCAAGTGCTCTCGGAGGCCCTTAGGCCCATTGTGATGCCCTATATGGGAAGAAAGCTTCTCTCCCTTTCTATAAACAAAAAACTAACGTTCCGTTGGTCCACATTGAAACCAACCCGTACTCCTAACAAACCTAATCAGGTTTGACAGTGGCATGTCATTGAGACAATCCAGATTGTGGAAGAGTTGTCTACCGAGGTGTCTCAGTCTACGCCATTTCAGTGCTGGACATTCGCATAACAAGTGTTGTACGGATTCTTTCTCTTCTTCATCTAAACAACTTCTACAAAAGTTATTAACTGGGTTCCGACATACGCCCGATCATACAGTGCCCTGTGATAATGCCTACAAGAAGCCTTATTGATGACCTGTCCATTTATCAAGAGTATTGGATACAGCAACGAAGGGGGTAAGAATGTCCTCGCAAGCGAGTGCCTCGCCCTAAGACGATGCATTTACTGCGCATTCATCCGCCATTTCGTTACCTCGTATACCTGTATGGCCCGGAACCCATATCAGCTCCACCCGAAAGTGTCTTAGCTGAGTTAGGGAGCGTATATAGTCGTCAATGGTCCCACAAGTTTGCCGAATTTATACCAGTCAGTTTTTCTAGGATTTCTAAAAGGTTTTGCCCTATCCAATGTAAATTCTATCGTGAAGAGAATCCGCATTTAATGGTACTTTTTGAATTTTCTAAAATATTAAATCTAGAAACATGAAACTGAAGTTAGGATTATATGTGGGTAAAAATTCAAGAGATGAAATTTTTTGGTACTTTTCCATTCTTATAATGGAACAATATTGAACCTGGAAACATGAAATTAAAGACTAAGGTTCTAAGTGAATGAAAATTCAATAAGAAGGAATCTTGTGGTACTTTTTCGTTCTTCCAATGGTACTTTAGAATTTTTAGAAAAATTTAACATAAAATATTGAAATTAAAGATATATGGTCCTGTGTGGATTAGAATTCAAGAGGGAGACTTCTTGATACTTTTTTTGTTCTTCTAATGGTACATGAAATTTAATTTAAATAAACCTAATTGAATAAGAATCTATAAGAGGGTACTTTGAGGTACTTTTCGTTATTGCAATATGACTCTGAATATTTTGTAATAATAATTAACTTTCAAATATGAAATTAAGATATATGGTTATGTGTTGAGAAGCACTGTGTTTAAGCTATTAGAAATATTATTTAAAAATTTATAGTAATGAAATTATAACTTAATAAAACACAATTAGAATTAATAATATAGTATGGTTTTTATTCACTGCTCGTTTCGAAATAACTCCGAAACTATTGAATGGATAAAAATCAGAATGACTTCAAGCTATTTTTATTCCGCATACTTTGGTGTATCATTTATATACCGTTCTCGAGTTATAGTGAAATATACTCGTGTAATGGGCTTATTTAGAGCGAAATATTATACACGCCCATAAAAAAAAATTTAAAGCATATTCGTGTTAAGCATGTAAAATTCCATCTAGTCCACATGTTTTTCTTTTTTTTTTTGAAGGAGGATGAAAATATTTTTATTTTTTTAACGACCATTGTTATTATATAATTGTTCCCACTGTGTTTCTTAGTAGTTGCATTAAATATACATACATAGATACATACCCTGTAGGAAATGTCAATAGTGAAACTGTACCGACTTACTATTGACACAGTCACCAGAACTAGTGACTTATTATATGACAGACAATGCTTTTTACTATAGACATTTAACATGTGCGTGTCATTGAAAATCTACTACTGACGGTAGTACTATTGACTAGTTACTTATTTTGGGACCATATGTAGACATTGGAACCAGTGTATCACTAGTACATTTTAGCAATTCTAGTCTACACTTTTGGTACTTTTCTGTAGTAAATGTTCATAATAAAACTGAAAATTTTATAAACATTTGATATTTTATTACAAATAAATAAAAAGGTACGAATTCATTATTACAGCCTTTTTTTGTTTTAAATTCAAATGTGAAAAGTAAAATAAAAAAGGTACTATTAATTCACTTCAGTCTCTCTAAAAAATATTCTTACATCTAAAGGAACATCGAAATAAAGTTTAAAGTTTTGTATTATAGACTAGGAAAATTAAAATAAAATTATTAACCTTCTTTGGGAGATTCGTCGTCTTCATGGTTTTCATTGTTTTTCGTTTTGTTGCGACAAATTTGTTTAAAATATTTTTTCTTTTGGCGCTGAAATGCTACTCTAAGTGTTTTGTCGGCAAATGTATTGTAAGTTGATATTACACCTGGATATTTAAAAAACGAAACAAATTGTTAAAATATTAGAAGTATGAGAACTCAAACAACAAATTTTTTACCTATTATGGCCTGAAAAACATTGGAGAAGTCGCGCAATCTCTTTTTGCCAAAAGAGCCATCAATATTAAAATTCATGATAATATTTTGGCCAAATATTTAATGTAAGTTTCGTTCTGCATTGCCGGCAAGAAGTGATTTCATTTGTCGAATCTGTTAAATATAAATAAAAAATTAAATTTTATTCGTTGAAGAGGTCTTACAACAAAAGTAAATACTTACGTATGGATCTAAATGTGTTGCCAAAATAGCATCGAATTCTTTCAGTTTTTTCTCCTAAAGCAACACTTTTTTCACTTTTTTTTTACTGATTTATTTAATTATTTCTTTTCAAAATTTCACTGACAGCCGCTTATTTTTCCACAAATTAATAAAAACATTAAGAAGAAGCATTGTTTTATTACAGAGCTTACATTTTGTAGCTAAAAGTCGACTGGGACCTTTATTTTAATAAAGCCGTCGTCGTTGCATGGAAATTTTTATATTTTTTTTAATGAATTTATGAAATTAAAAACTTAAAATGGTTTTTTGTACTTTTGTAATTTAGAAACATGAGTTTTGTGAATAACTACTATAATAAAATTTAAAAAATTCTCGATTGATAAAAACGATTACATCGCCGATACATTATCACTCAGCTGCCGCCACTCATTTGTTCTTGACAAATTTTTTTTTTCATCAAAGGCAAATTAAAAAAATTGTTGACGCTTCGATGACAATGTCGCCATAAAGTCACCAAAATAGTCGACACAATTGGTAACTTGGAGACATTGTCCCCAGGTTTCCTTCAGGGTACCTATACACAACTTCAGGAACATTGTATACGTGTGTTTATAAATTTTATTTTTTGGTTGTAAAAGACGGTTTGATTCTTTATTACGTATAACTGTGTATAGTAGTGAATCTACTTATATACATACCTTTATACATAAGTGTAAATAAGGTGAAATCCTTGTTGTTGATTTTATAGTTTTTTGCATAGCATATTTTTAGGTGTAATTGAAAAAAATATTAATTACAAGTTTTCAATATAAAATATGCATAATTTGTTTATAATATGTATATATTTTACCCATACTATCACATACATACATATATAAAATAAAACGCTTGCATGTATACATGTGTATATAAATGTTTTTCCCGGTTTGAAAGAAAATTTTAAATAAAATTCATGCTGTGTTGGTTGTAATTGTTTTTCTTGTATAATTTTTTTTTTTTTATTTAAACAAAATTTACATTATTTAATTCATTTTTTTTGGTTTATTTATATCCTTAAAGCTTATATTTACAAAAACATACATACTACACATTTCCACACTATCTAGTATTGGTATTTAAACAAAACATATGTTTTATCTTTAATTATATTTTAGGTATATTTTCGTATGGTTTTAAACGAGTAAATTGAAGTGTTTGAGGTTTTCTTTTGTACTGTGAATAAATGTTCTGTGTAAATATTTGCGGGTGAGTATGTAAATATAATTTAACTTAATATAAAAAGAAAAAATACTTAATCAAATTCATTTAACCCCATTTATAAAATACCCTCATTTGCCTGCATTCTCTTATGCTGTTATAAGACCATTTAAAATTATTTTACAATTAAATAGTTTTCATAATATCAGAAGCGTTAGAATAAGGAAATCATTAAAAAGTTTTAAATTAGTAACATTAAAACGTAAATGAAAGCAGAAAAATAACTTTTTTTTATTTAAAGATTAATTTATAAAATATTACATTATTAAATAATTTCTATAAATTTTCCTACATTTAATTTTTTAAGTCGCCTAGTATAAAAAGTACTCCCTTTTACATAATTGTAATTGATACGTCTCTGTTGTCATCGTACTCATTCCTTTGGACATAATTACAATAATTAAAAAGTTGGCTTTATAGCTTGGCTAAATAAATGTTTCTTACATTACGGACATATGGTACACACACTTATGTAAATATAAACTTATATATACACATAACTGACATTTCTATACGTTTGTATGTTTGTGTAAAGTATAGTGTTTTATACTCGTATGTTGATATTTAAGTACTTAAAAAATTTAAGACTGACCTGACTTTACCAACCAAGATTGACCGCTCTTTACATTTTTACTTATTCGATGTTTATTCTTTACACAAATATACATACATTCACTTATATATACATGTATTTTAATACACATATATATGTATATGTACATATGTATTTTGTTCGTTATTCATACAATTTAATTACAGTTTAATATATTTAAGCAACAACTTGGACACCTACTTTTTGCCTTTTTATGTTGTTGTATTGTTGGTGTTTTTGTTTATTGGTTCATTACTATAGTTGGCTCGATTTCGAGAATAAAAAAATAAATAAAAAAAAGGGGCCAACTAAAATGTAAAGAAACGAATATTCTTTTATTACTTTATTCGCTGTTTTCTTGTTTTACCATAAATTGAGAAAATATGTTGAATTTTCCCAAGAGTTTATGAGAAATATGTGCATGTATTTTTGCTTTTAAATGTTGTTAATGTATTTTTAAGGTTGAGAAGAATTTTTAAGTTGTAAATTTAAAAACACATAAGTTTTTTAAAAATGTTTAAAAAAGGGGAAACAAAAAATTATATCACTAATAGTTTTTACAGCTTCATTAAAGTTGTATTGTGAATTAAATAATTTTTTCTCAATATCAGCTTAGAATTTTTCGCCAAAAAATTTTATAATAAATAATATCTTTTTTCTCTGGCATTAAAGATCGAATTCACATTCCCCCTTGACTTCTTAAAAAAAGCCTCGGCTTTTGAAAAAAGTAAGATTTTACTTCTCTTTTTTTAGAAGCTAGGTAGATGTATAATGTCTCATTTAGAAAAATGCTTGCCTACTCGTTGCATTAACAACCCAGCAAAAAAAGAACTGAAAAAATCATGATTTTAACATTGTGTTGTCATTGGAAGGAAGTACTTAGTGGTGAAAAAGAGCTGCAGAAGTTCTTTTTTTAACCCATGGTTGTCATTGGTAGGATGTTCTTTTTTTATACTTCTTGTTCATTTCTTTTGAAGTACTTCCCTTAAAATTATGTTTATAAAATTTTTTTAACAAAAATTTCGCTTTAGCCTTATTAAAAGGTAATAAAAATACTTTAAGATTTGTAAAATTTTAGTTTTGTTACCATTTTTTTTTTTCATATATTTTCACTTTTTTGTAAATAATTATTAAGAACTGCCAAAAAAGTTTAAAGTATGCACTTTGTTCCACTTTTGAAGTTGCGAAAATGTTTTTTTTTTGAAGAACTTCATCGTTATTTGCTGGGAAGTTTTAAATTTTGGGCTAAAAGTAGCGAGTAATGAAAACGATTTTCCAGTAAGGACTACAGTAAAATAAATACGAATTATTCACAATATATTTTTCAACTCTGTTATTCAAATTGGTATCTTTTTTGTTATACTTTTAATGACTCCGCATTTTCTGTCAATGCAAATTGTATTTTATATTTATAAGTATATCAAATACAAATTTTCCCTCTACACCCACTCCTTATCCATTATTTTTTAAAGGTTTTATGAGGGTTAGTAGGGAATTTCTTTACTTTTACAACTTTAAAGACATCTAGGGGCAATGTGTGACAAGTTAGAGACTTAACTTGTATTACATGTTTATAGCCCCATGTCTTGGCTATAAAACATAAGTGACTAATCTGCCTTACCTCTTACCTAGAACATTTTATAATCTAAAAATTTCCCAAGGAAGCAAATTTTCTTTGGTCCTCAATGGGTTAAAAATGTGACGTGATGGAAAATTTTCATTTTACTTTCTACACTATATCAAGCCTAAGAAATAATAATTTTGGCAAATTATTCGAGATATAATTTTTTTTGGCGATTTTGTTGCTCTGTGTTATTAAAGTTTATTCCGATATTGGGAAAAAGAAATTCCAAAATTATTACACAAGTGAAGTATTTTTTTTGTAGCTGTCACATATATCAGTGTTGCCATATAAGTAAAATAAATTATTTTTTGTTATTAATATTTTATTAAAAATTATTTTTAATTGCGACTAGGGTGATCGATTATTCGACTTTTTGGAGAAACCGGTTTTCGAATAGTTCGAATAGTTGGTATTTTAAAAAAACCGGTTGCACTTTTTTAAATTTAGAAAAAACCGGTTAACCGGTTTTTTTGCAGAAGTTAATATTTCTACCAAAAGACAACATTTCGTAAAGAAAAATCAATAAATATTATGATGTTCAAGTTAAAATATATTACACATAACTATTTTTGGAAATAACTATTAATCCAATAAAAACAAGAAAGAAATAGTCGGTCAAGTCCGACAATACCCTACTCAATTATGTGCACCAAATTCGGGGAAGTGTCTTCTTTTCTAAACCTGTGGAATTGTGGGCCAATACTATGTTCAATTGTGGACCGATCGTCATGAAATTCGGAACACAGATTTTAACCTATATGGAACTTACATGCGCAAAAAAAATCATATTACATTTAAGGGATTTATGATCGTTAAACCCCTTTTCCGGGAGGATATTTGCAGGGCGCTAGTTTAAATAATGGAACGATCATAACCAATTTTAACACGCTTCGTTTTTAGACTATAAGAAACCTGTGTGCCAAATTTCAAATTTAATACATGTTCAAAATTGTGACCTGTATTTTAATTAATTAATTATTTTTTTATGAACAGACAGACGGACGGACGAACATCATCAAATCGACTTAAAGACTATTGGTACAAATTAAGGTGGGTCTTAAACCAATATTTTTGGGTATTACAAAGCATATGAAAGAATGAATAATATAATATAAAAATTTTAAGAAATTTAATCATCAAAACAAACAAAACAGAAACCATGGGTTAATATGATAAGAGCCAGAATCAGTTTTACTGAAACTATTCTGTAGGAGAAACTTTTTTAAAACAATATCTTTGAAAAATGAAGAAAATATTGAATAAAAAAAAGACTAAAACATTCAAATTAAGTGTAAAAATATTACAGGTGTTACAATTGAAGTAATTATTACTAATTAATTTATTTAATATTACAATAATTAATTTCGTTTTAACCTTAAACTATATTTTTTAAAACATTACAAATAATACTCTAAAAAATATTCATAAATTTCGATTCAAATATCAGTATTTAGTACATGTTTTTTTGAAATAAAAAGCTATTTTTAAAACCGGTTTTTTGTGTTTAAAAAAACTGGTCTATTCGACATTCGAAAAATGAACATTTTGAAAAAACCGACAGCACATTGACAGAAAAAACCGGTTGGAAAACCGTATCGATCACCCTATTTGCAACAAATTTATTTTTATGAATAAATAATCAAATTTTTAATATATGACATTTACGAATTTTTATTTATTTCAATTAACTTTTTTTTTTCAGTACCCAATAAGCACTCAAAAAATTAAAATTCAAGTACTTGAAATTTTATTTGAATTCAACTGGAATTTCAACCCATTTTCTAAATATTTTTCAAATTAGTACGTGCCTTAAATTATGTTCAAACTTTGTGTCTGTTGTCAAAAAAATAAATAAATAAAATAACAATAAGAAAAAATTAAATTTGTGTAAAAGAAAAAAATGTTAAATGTTTATACAATGAATCTTAACAAGATAGTTACAATGACCAAACAGAAAATCCAAGTTTAAAATGATTCCAGAATAATCAGAATTTGGAAACTCAGGCGGAATACATACAACCAATAATCAAAAATGTGTTAAAATGGAAAATGTGTTTAAAATTGTCTTCAGCTATTTAAGAAATGTAATCTTTTGCGAAATGTAATAAATAATTTTAAAATTGCAAAATAAAAACAAAACGTTGAGCTTATTACAATTAACAAAAATTTTGCTTGAATTCCACTATAATGACTATTTGATTTTCACTGTCACCAAAGGCTTGATTTATATTGTTTTTACAAGCTTGAATTCAACTATTTTGTTTACTTGAATTTCACTGTAATTCAACACTTGATAGTAACTGTATACACATTTTTGTGTTCGACTTGAATTCAAGTTTCCTTTTCACTGGAGTATGCTATTGAATAAAAGTGTAGTAAAACTGTATTTCAGCACTTGAAATTAGAATTTATAACTGGAATTCAAATTTTCCAACACTTGAATTCCGAGAAAAATGCTTATTGGGTAAATGCGTTGGATGTATTAAAAAGTAATGTAAGAATGACTTGAAGACAATTTTAATTAGAATTTTTTGATATATATATATTTTTTTAATAAGATATTTTCAAGATATGCTTCAATATATGTAAACCTCTCTAATTTTACAGTCCGAATGTAAAATTAGAGTAAAATTGAAATTAAAATGTAAGAATTAATTCAAGCAAAAATAATTATATTGTCGTTAAAAATAGTTTTGCTTCTTTTATTTGTTATTTTTTAAAAAAAAACTTACTTTGAAACACAAAATTGTTTTAAGATTTTTTCTTTACTTTTGCAAAATCCTTCAAAATCTCGTTTTAATCTTTAGTTTTTTTCTTTCCAATTTTTTCGTTATATGTAAGATAAGAGATATGCATTTTGACGCGCCAATACAGTAGTTGCATATGGCATTTAAATGATTGTTTCTTCGATTTGTTTTTTATTATTTTCCTTACTGTACTGAGAGATTTTTTTGTGTTATATAAATTTTTATTTAACAGTACAAAATAAAAAAAAATGTTAATCTTTAATCTATAGCATTTTGTATTAATACAAAATAATATTTTTAAATATATACTGTCATATCTTTAATATCATGTACTTTGAAATCTTGAAATTTTTAAAACGTTTTAGTTTCGGTTCTGTAAAAGATATTTATTTCAATCTTTTTCTGTATAACGAAGAATTACGTCAGCTAAGCAATGTAAAAAAAAATCTAGTATATATATCCCTTTACTGATTTTTGTAATTAAAGTAAAATTTTTCTAAAAAAGCGTTTTTTTGAGAAACTATAAATATTTTATTTGTAATAAAATCTTTGTTATTAAAGATATCTTATCGAAATTTTCGGTGGATGTAGACGTTATCGTATAAAGTGAGATAGTAAAAAAAAACTTTAAGATTTTTGTAAAAGGAATCCCACAAATCCCCAAAAAATTCCGAAAATCCCAAAAATGTTTTTTTTTTCACATTTTTGGCTATAAAATCCACATTTTTCCAAAGTCCCGTAGATTTTAATTGAACACTTTTAACAACATATTACAGATTATTAAACTGCATTCCATTTGCCGATTCGTGCTTTGGGATTTGAGAAAATATGGACTAAAGTCAAAACTTTCATATAAAAATGGGTTAAATTCGGGTGGATGTGCACCTTGACTTGCTTGTGCACCTTGGGCTTGCTTTTCATTTTACAGTCTTCTCTGTGAAGATATCTTTCAGAAGAAAATTTAATTTTAGAGAAAAAAGAGTGTAAATACTTTTTCGGTCAAAAAAACACAGAAACTTGTAATTTTGCAATTTTCAAATTCGAAATCGTTTATTTTTGATCTCGGTAAGACATCGTCTTAAAATTTTGTCTATTCAATAGATAATTTTATTCTTTAATTAGCTAAAGGAAAAACAAATGAAATCAGTCGGAAACACTAGGATATATATGAAAAAAACTAGACTAAGAACATGCAAAATTGAGGTATTTCGCGATTTGTAATATCTCAAAAATGAGAAAAAATGTGTTTTTAAAAATATGAATATTTTCCAAAATATTTACGTTACAACGTTTATTGAGGCGAATATTTAAAGGTAATGAAATTACCTTTGCAATGATACCTGAAACATGTTTTTATATTGCATTTTATTGGTGGATAATTCGCGAATTAAATTTCGCGGTCGCGTGTTTCAAAAAGTGGTATTTTTAAATAAAACATTTGTTGTAATAACTCCTAAAATATTGCGAGTCCCAGAATGCCACTTACCACGGTTATAGAAGACATTTTAACCATTAACATATATTTTTTTTAAATTTTTAAAAAGACCACTTTTCGAGATATTTGAACGCGAATGAAAAATCGCGAGATATGGACTAATTTGATGTTGAGAAAAAAATCATATTATACGTCATATTAAAGGTAATTTTGATACCTTTAATATGACATCTCAATAAATCATATATAATAATTACTTCGAAAGATATTTGTAATTTGGTGTATGCAACTTTGTAGACATTTTGAGCTATTTTGCACTTTCAAACCGCGATATTTCGCGAACCACTTGATGAAATTATCTGAAACTTTGAATTAGTCTTAATTTTGACAAGAATAATGATTGTACCAAATATCATTAAATTCGTAAAGGTAAAGTCAAAAATTGTAATTTTTCGTGTTGGTTTTAAATGGAATGACTCTATTATAGAGTAAAACTAGTTGTGCTTAAACGTCGACTACAATTACGTTACCTTATAAATAACATCAATAATAGATTAAGAAATTAAATAGTATCTTAAAGAATCAATTGAAATTTCAATCGTTGTGACTAATTTATTTTTTTAAGTGTATGACTATATTTTTTTTTTTTTATTTCACTTTTTTGTTTTTTTCCTCATTTCTCCGTTTTACCACCGTTTTCATTGTTTTACATTTTTTGTTCAGACTTTGGAAATTGCACACCCTCGCACACAATCAACAAATTTGAATACTGATAGTAAAATAATCGTGAAATTTGAATAGGAATTTCTATTCAAAATGTGCAATATTTATTAGGATGCTGCAAACCATTTTTGGTGGAAATATTTAAATTTAGTTTTGACGATTTTTTACGTTTTTATATTTTAGAACTGTAGATTTTTTTTGTGTTTACACCTTTTTTATTTTTTTACATTCTGGCTATTTTTTGTGTTTTTTTTATGTGGTAGCAGTTCTACAAAAACAATAATACGACAAATTCAATAATTTTTTTATACATTTTATATACATTTTTATACTTCAGCGGGTAAGCAAAAATTTGTTAAAAAAATAAATAAAAAAAACAGCTGATTAAGTGAGGTCACCTGTTTGAATTCGTCTTTCCATAAGAAAATGTAAGCTACTCGTATGCAAGCATACATTTTTTTTCATTTTGAATAAGTGGGTACGTTTTTAATTAACAGCTATATTTCCTAAAATTAAAACATTAAAATCCAAAGGACATATTTAACTACTGACCAATTTAAGTATTTACATTTACTTTCAAAACAAAACCATTGATAATGACACAAATATAACATTCAATTTACTTAACTTGTATAAGTACACTTCTTTTGTATTTTAAATTGATTTCTCAAACAAAAAAAAAAAAAAAAAAAGTAAATAAAAGAAAACCATCTAAATCGCCAACAATTCTTAAAAAGATTATTGACTTAATTTGACTTGGATTTGATGGTGTTAGCTAACAAAAAGTATTACAATTCATTCATCCACCCAACGTGCCTTCAATCATTGTTTACGAAAAGGGAAAACATTAATGTACGTACATTAACTGACACAGGTGTTAAAGCCTTAACAAACTTTGATTAATAATTGACAACATGAAGACAAACAGCTATGACAGCAGCAACAACAACAATAATAACATAAACGAAATTTGAGGATGACACGTACAAATACAACATCATAATCAATGTTTGTATAAAAAAAAGAAATATCACCTTTGATTTTCAGTACACTCCTAAATAAATATTAATCTCTAGCGTATATATGTATGTAAATATAGACAGACAGACAAACATATATAGTACAAATATATGTATATAATATAAACTAATGGACAGACAATTATACATATATACAAGGTAAATTTGTCCGATAGACTTGCAGCAATAGAAGCTTAAATTAATATTTATTTTGATAAGAAAATTTCAATGATATCACAAGTATGATAAATATTGTTGTGATTTATTAAATAAATGTCATGCTGAGCATATGAAAGAGACATCATAGTACTCATCGTATTAACAATAAAACGACAATGTTATACATAATGAAAACAAATAAAATAATTATTATTAATTCCCAGGAAAATTTATTAATACTCGTGTATCCCATAAGGTGGATTTAGTAGTTAACGCAAACATATCTTTTTAACCTTTAGGAGCTCGGTTGACTATATTTGCAGCAATTGGATATTTAAACTATAGTTAAAAAATTTTCCACAGCAATAAGGTCCAGGATTTTCAATGACTTCCCAAAAATCGATACTAAATAGTTTAAAAAATTACCATCTCCTGGCTGTTTGATTATTAGAGAAATCAAAACTATGCAAAAATAATTAAAAAACTTTGTTTTTAAGTGCATATATTTATTTTTAAACCGAGACAAAAGATAATCGGCTTTGAAAACGTTTGATTTTTTTTGATATCTTTGGCCGAAATGGTCTGCTTATACCCTTCCAAATTTGATTTATTTTACATTAAAATTTTGAATTCATCGTAATTGTTGAAAGCTGCGATTGACAAAAAAAAAAAAAAAAAAAACATTTTAGGAAACTCTAATGTATTTTCTTGTATAGATTTTCCTTCAAAGAATTCTGGGATTCCCTTTGTCCCATTTTAAGTTTCTTCTATATATTCACTGAATGTATTTAAATAATTTGGTATAAAAAGAAAATTAAAAATCAGATAAGAAACTCAAATACAGTAATCGTTTAATACAAATATATATTGCAGGCAGTGATGCCAGATAAAATTTAAAAAAAATCCCTCTGTTAAGTTGAAAAATTCCCTTTTTTCCCTTTTTTTTGAAAAAAATTTCCCTCCATTTTTCCCTCCTCCTTAAAATCGCTATTTTTAATAAAAACTAAACAAATTTTAGTAAAAAATGCATTGAAATTTACATAAATGTAGTTTTTCTTTGTAATTCAATAAAAAATATACAAAAATATTTATATAACACTGAAATATCCATTCGACAAATTAAGATTTCTTTTTTTAAATAATATACAAAATGATAATACTGCATTTTTGCTTTTTTATTTAAAATGTTTGTCATTTTTTGAGGTAAATTTATACGTTTTAAAATTCCTTTTATTTTGACAAAAATTAAAATTCCCTCCCTCTTTCCCTTCGACTAAAATTTGCCTTAAAAATTCCCTCAAAAAGGGAATTCACTGATTGCAGGCGTACGAAATATCCTATTTATTTCTAAAATATTTCATAAAATTTTATACTAATTTCCATAGAAATACTTGAATGTAGTCAATAGGGTGATATACTCGGTCTTCCAATCGGTTTTAAAACAGTAGCTTTCGGTCAGTGTGCTGTTGGTATTTTCAAAATGTTAGTTTTTCAAATGTCGAATAGAACGGCTTTTTTAAACACAAAATGCCGGTTTTAAAAATAGCTTTTTATTTCAAAAAACATGTACTAAATACTGATACTTAAATAGAAATTTATGAATATGTTTTTAAATATTCATAAAGTATTATTTCTAATATTATAAAAATATAGTTTAAGGTTAAATCGAAATTATCAAACATTAAACAGTGGGGCATAATCGAAATAAATCTGTAACTTTCAATGGGATGGTTGGATGAAAATGAAATTTCATTTGGTCGAAATGTTGGTCAAGTCTTTTCCATATATAACCCAGCATTTTCTGATTTTTTAGTTTATTAAAGAACAAAATTTTCTTTGGAATAAAGACATTTTAAAGTCGATATTGAGTCTGAAAATAAACGATTTTGAATTAGCAAGTTTTCAAAAATTAATAAACAGACGGACGGAAGGACAGACATTAAAATTCTTTAAAACAAAGTCCTAAAATTCCAAAAATATATTTTTTTTTATTTCTTGACCAATATAAAAGCAAAATCTAAATACTAATGTATTGATATCACCTTTCCCTGAATTAAATGCTATTTTTGATCAATTTATCCCAAATGTATAGACGGACAGACATTGCCATTTTGTCAAAAAAATATTTTAGAATTCTAAAAATTATTTCTTTTACTTACTAATAAATAGACAAAATAGAACGTGATCATAAAAATTCGGATATCTACTTTTCCTGAATTAAGTGGAATTTTCGACCCATTTAACCCAAATGTACAGACAGAGGGACGGATATTACTATTCTACCAAAAAACATCTTATAATTCTAGAAATGCATTTTTTACTTACTAATTAATAGAAAAATTAAACGTGATCATTAAAGTGCTGATATCACCTTTCCCTGAATTATGTATAATTTTCGACCCATTTAACTCTAATGTATAGACGAACAGACATTACTATTCTGCAAACAAAAATCTTAAAATTGTAAAACTGAATTTTTTTACCTTATAATCAATAAAAAAAATAAACGTGATTTTTAAAATATTGATCTTACCTTTCCCTGAATTAAACCCCAATGTGCGACCGTCTATTTTATTTCTATAAATTTATGTATAAAATTAAATTAAATGTAGATTTAAAAAATATATTTGATGAAGCATTATTTCTTCAATGAAAAATTTACCGGTTCAATTATCGGAACTTTATGTGGGAGGAACCTGTCACTTTTACATGGGGTGGTCATTGGAGGTGTCTAATTAGTCCCTTGGGACAGGTCACAGGACTGATCAAAGATTACATGTTCAAAGTCGATTAATATAATAAAAATTTTAAGAAAAATTTTTACTTTTTTATTATTTTTTATTTATTTTTATTTTATAATTTTTCGTTAATATCAATGGCGCCACCCCGAATCGAACCCACGTTCTTCTGACATATCTTACGTTTTATAGTCTTCAACTCTAACCACTCAACCACAGATTGTTAATTCGCGCACTTAACATACCTGTTACAAATTGACTCTCAACTAACATTTAGTGAGTGTGGTGGTGTCAATTGGTTCTCAACTGGAACTTTGGTGATGAGTTAGGTGTCAATTATTACTCAACCGGTATTGAGGGACCGGTCCACAAATTTCCCGCAGGGTATTTATTTATTTATTTATTTATTTATTTATTTATTTATTTATTTATTTATTTATTTATTTATTTATTTATTTATTTATTTATTTATTTATTTATTTATTTATTTATTTATTTATTTATTTATTTATTTATTTATTTATTTATTTATTTATTTATTTATTTATTTATTTATTTATTTATTTATTTATTTATTTATTTATTTATTTATTTATTTATTTATTTATTTATTTATTTATTTATTTATTTATTTATTTATTTATTTATTTATTTATTTATTTATTTATTTATTTATTTATTTATTTATTTATTTATTTATTTATTTATTTATTTATTTATTTATTTATTTATTTATTTATTTATTTATTTATTTATTTATTTATTTATTTATTTATTTATTTATTTATTTATTTATTTATTTATTTATTTATTTATTTATTTATTTATTTATTTATTTATTTATTTATTTATTTATTTATTTATTTATTTATTTATTTATTTATTTATTTATTTATTTATTTATTTATTTATTTATTTATTTATTTATTTATTTATTTATTTATTTATTTATTTATTTATTTATTTATTTATTTATTTATTTATTTATTTATTTATTTATTTATTTATTTATTTATTTATTTATTTATTTATTTATTTATTTATTTATTTATTTATTTATTTATTTATTTATTTATTTATTTATTTATTTATTTATTTATTTATTTATTTATTTATTTATTTAATTCAATAGCCAATGAAATTACAATTTCTTACAGGCTAGCATACATATTATTCTTAAAGCAATTAACAATAAAATATCTCATAATCATACAATATTATTATTTAATAAGTTTAAAATACTCCTCTTAATACGGATTGGATTTACTGAAAAATCAATATATGGATAAAAAATGTTGAATTGATTGCACATACGTCGCATTGGATCAAAATTGGCATAATTAGTTCGAAAATATTTGATTTTTAAAGGAATAAAATTTCTAGTTGAACGAATCGGGACTGCAAATTCTATTTTACGAAGCAGGAACTCGGAATTAATTGAACCATTTACTAAATTAATTACAAATGAAATATTCATATATTTTCTCCTACTTTCAGGAGAAGGGAGATCAATTAGCTGTAATCGGCTTTTATATGATGGTAAATTAATATTAGGATTCCATGGAAGATTACGAAGACAAAATAAGAGAAACTGTTTTTGGACTGATTCAATTTTCTTAACATGAACTGCGTATTGATGATCCCAGACCACGGAAGCATACTCCAGGATTGGTCTTACAAGAGATGTAAATAAATGCTTGGAAACGTAAGGATCATTAAATTCTTTTCCCCAGCGCTTGAGGAAACCAAGAACTCCTTTTGCCTTATTAACAATTTGTATAACATGGGAATTAAAGGACAGTTTACAATCAAGCAATACACCTAGATCAAGGAATTCGTCGACTGATTCAAGTTCATATTCATTTATTTTGTATCTACAGAGTACTGGACTTCTTCTGTAGAACATCATGTGTTTGCATTTTCTTAAATTCAGATCCATTAGATTTATAATGCACCAATCATAAAGGTTGTCTAGATCTGATTGGAGTAAGGAACGTTGATAGGAATCAGTAAAGCTATGGAACAGCTTTACATCATCAGCGTACATTAATATTCTGGAATTCTTAATGCATGATGGTAAATCATTTATGAATATTAGGAATAATAATGGGCCGAGATGACTACCTTGCGGAACACCGGATAAAATGGAAATGTTTTTGGATTTACATTCTCGAAATAATACACATTGGTATCTATTTTTAAGATATGTCGATATCCATTTAAGGAAAACAGGAGAAAATCCTAGTTTATTCAATTTGAACAATAAGAGATCGTGGTTTACTTTGTCGAAAGCTTTACTGAAATCCGTATATATTGTGTCTGTCTGTAAGCCGGAATCAAATGCTGTTATTACTGAGGTTGTGAACTCCAAAAGGTTTGTAGTAGTGGAACATCCTTTTTTGAATCCATGCTGAAATGGGGAAATATAACAAACGACTTGATGCGAAAGGATTTCAGTAACTATCTTTTCGAAAAGTTTTGGAATAACACTCAGTTTAGCAATACCTCTATAGTTAGAGATGTTGGATCTACTTCCGGATTTAAACAAAGGTATAATATAGGATTCCCTCCAAACTGCAGGAAAATAACCATTTACTATTGATATGTTGAATAAGTAGGTTATTGGAGATAAAAGAGAATTTAAACACTTTATGAGAACGCAACTTGGAACACCATCAGGTCCACAATTAACAGAATGTTTAAGATTCTGTATGGCTGTCATTATCATGGACTTATCTAAAGTTGGACAATTTATTAGGGATGCATCAGGAATTGGATATGGATAATTGGAATGTTGATGTAATTTTTTATCGGAGTAGGCAGATGAAAAGAAAACGGCAAACATATCACAAAAATCTGCATCATTCGAGGATACTTTGTCTCCAAATTTCATCATGGACGGATAACCAGAGACTCGGCGCTTTGAATTTACAAACTGGTAAAAAGATTTTGGATTATTTTTAAAGTTTCTTTTCACCTTAAAGAGGTAATTATTGTAACATCGGATGTTTTCGGAATTGTAAACTGATCTTGATATTGAATATTTCATATAATCTATAGATAAACCTGACTTTTTGAATTTTCGGTATTGTTTGTTTTTCAAATTTTTCAAGCTATTGAGTTGCTTTGTATTCCAGGGTGGTCCATGTGCAGTTTTTTTTCTCGTCATTGGAATGGATTTCTTAAAACATTTAAATAAGCCATCATAAAATTTATTCAGAATGGTATCAATATTTCGAGGGCATATTTTATTATAAGGAATGTATTCAAACCAATTTTCAGAACAAAGTAGGAATAGTCAGCTTTGGTAAAATCAAAAACCATCTCTTGATTTACACTGGATCGTACTGATAGTTTCGTTTCGACGTCTATGCTTATTTCTAGAGTGGGGTGATAAACATCTTCAGGTTTTAATAATGGATTAATGCGAAAAATATTAAATTCCTCTGGTTGATCAACAAATACAAGATCAAGTAATTTCCCAAATTTGTTTACTACGTTGTTTATTTGGAAGAGTCCTAAATCTGCAATAGCATTATTAACTCAATAGATGTTTCCGATCTTACTGATGGGCTTAAAAAGCATGAATCAGGAGTTTTGCACCATTTTATATTTGGAATGTTAAAATCACCAAGAACAATAATAGAGTCACCAGGTTTGGATTGATTTGCTACAAATTTTATCGCATTTGCATGTTGTTCGTAAATTTGAATGTTTGACGCAGGAGGAATATAGGAGCAAGTTACAAAAATTTTTCTAAATTTGATGTTAACACATACAGCGATATGTGTATGTTCTTAAGTGTAAAATATAAAAAAAAATGTACGGATTCTAAAATATGCTTTAAATTTGCAATTTTTATAAAAATATTATTTGCCGTATAAATATGCAAAAATGTGCTGCCATTAATTGATGCTAAAATTCTTAAATTTTTCCAAAACAGCTAAAATTCTAAAAAAATGCAAAGTAGAGGAGGAGGATAAATTTAGGTTTGGTAGTTATTAGATTTATATAAAATTTTACATAGGCGTAGCAGAGGAGTGTAAAATGTAAATGTTGGAAGAGAGAACCTACGGCGATAAGGAGCTTAAAGTAACGCACATATGACATAGGAAGTTTTTAATCATATATTTTTTTTGTTTCTACCCGATTTTTTTTATCTTCTTAAAGGTCTTGATAAGACCTACAAAAAACACATCAGAGTTTCCGAAACTGTATGACAGTAAGGTACTTTAAATTCTCTCTGCTCCGCTCCTAAGGGTCCTATAGGACCATTCTCCCAAACTTTAAATTAAAATTTAACGTAAATCTAACCAGCTGATTACAAGCTACAGATTTATTGCCCACAAATTTCGATTCTGCCCCTCTGTGGCGGCTGTACTCTGTAGTTCAATTGCAAACGTTTAGTTTCCTGAAAAATTAAAATAAATTCTTGAACATATTTGAGTAAAGAACTAATGAAATTTTACAATAAATTTATATATATTGCCTCTATTTACAGTGCTATTCTGGAACTCATGACAATTATCATGCATTAGTTATTATCATGTGCTTTTATGAATGTGACAACTATCACCAGAAATTTATACACCAAATTTTTTTTTCAAAGCCAGAATAGAAAAATTTTCCTTTTGTCACAATTATTTTTACTATCACAATAAATTTGTTTGTCACTCGTTCGAGAATAGCACTGTTAATCGCATTTCTACTACATACATTAATACGTTTGTCATTTTCCATTATGAAGATTTTATTACTTGTTTTTTATTTACCCTCGCATTTAAATGAAAGAAAAAATTAGAACCCAATTATTAAATTCCTTTAAATTAAAATATATGTTTATTTTTTGTATATTTTCTTAGAATAATTTACCATTAATCAAGCAGTATTTCATTAATTTACAAAACAAAGTATGTTACACAAAAAGGCAAAAGTAATTAAGACATATATTTCCTAACAAAATAAAAGCCTAAAAGTATGTTAATTATTTTCATGCTTTGTTTAATGTTATAAATAAACTACAACACTAAATTACGATTGCCAAAAACAAGATAATTGTTTGCTTCCTGGTTTTTTGTTATTCTTTTTTAGCAAAGTCTTTAAAAAACATAAATTTAATAAAAATAGATTTTTACTTAAATTAAGAAAAAAGTGTTAACGATTCTTAACATAAAAAATGTTTTGTCTACCCTTAATTTTGTTAAACATTTGTGTTATTTAAAATCAATTTCATTACATTTTTTCTTTGCTTAGTTTCCCTTTTTACATAACATATTTTATTAACTTAAATAAATGCTTTATGTCTTAAAATTCATTACCAACTTTACCATTAACATTCATTTTCACAAAACAAGTGTAAATTTTACCACAAAATATTTAGCCCCCAAAAGAACCAAAATACCAAACAGCTACCAAGAAAACAATCAACATTGGAATTAAATGGATTTTTTTTCTGTATGAATCCTTGTCGAAAAAAAGGCACATAATTGATGAGTCTAACAATTTATCTTAACGAAAATAAATGTTCAACTTTTAATACACATTTAACAAGGAGGCCGGCCCATCACTTCACTTAACAAAATATAACTTTAACTGAATTGAACCGAACCGAACTGAATTAAACAGACAAAAAGCCAGCCAAATTGCAATACTCTGAGCAACACTTAGAACTAATATGAGTTGTGGGGTACATATGTATCAAGAGAAAAGTAACATCAGACATAATTTAAATCATATTAAGTGTGTTTGTTAAATTCAGGAGGTATAGTGTTTAGTTAAGATTATAAATATCACATTTTCTATATATAATTTATATAATTTTAAATGTATTGTTTTATCTTTCCAGAGCTTTTTTATGCTCCCAGATACAAATTTTTGCACTAAAAATTCTAATTTTGAAATCTCTAACAGGGACCGAAGATAAGCGGATATATGATCTATGTGTAATTTTTTTGAAAAATTTTTGCTTTTCCAGCGCTTTTTGAAGCTTTGCTTATATAAGGCAGATTCTAAAATTTCTGTCAGGGAGCGGATATAATTCGATTTGTATATATCATTTCCTAAGCAGTTTTCTCTATCCAGAAACTTCTATAAGTATAAAACTAAAATTCGGCTAACTTAAAAGGCTATTCATCTTAAAAATGCTAACGGATCCAGACTTTTCTATCAGGAACCTGAGATACGTGTTTTTTTTTATTTAATATTTGTGAAAGTCTGTTTTGGTTTTAAGAGATTTTGATCTAACCAGGACCCAGAAAATATATACTTTATGGGGTCTTAAATGATTTTTTCGACAAGTTACACACGGAATGACAAAATCAATAAATCCCCATCTTTTTGATGGTGGGTATAAAAAGTAAAGAAACCCGTATGATTCCTATCTCCCGTGGAAACAGTTGTAATATTGGTGATCTGTCTATAAATATTGAACTTCACGTTTGATAGTTAATTATTATTACAAACAATTCAAAGAGTAATATTATAATAACGAAAAGTACCACAAAGTACCTCCTTATGGATTTTCAATCACTTAGGACAATATATCATTAATTTCCTGATTTTAGGTTAAATATTATAGAAAATTCCAAAAATACCATAGAAGAAAAAAAGTACCAAAAAGTCCCCTCTCTTGAATTCTTACCCACATATGTATTCATTCAACATTGTAGAAAATTAAAAAGTACCATAGAAGAAAGAAAAAGTACCACAAATTCCCCTCTTATGGATTTTCATTCACTTAAGACCTTATATCTTTAATTTCATGTTTCCACATTCAATATTTTAGAAAATTCAAAAAGTACAAATAGAAGAACAAAAAGTACCACAAAATATCCTCTTGTGAATTCTTCCTCACTTAGGTCTTCATAAAGTAGTAGTTCATGTAAATAGTTTTAATATAATAAAAAATTCATTATTTAATTATAATAATATTTAGTTTCTTGATTTTATCCCCTGTTTGGTACTTTTTATTTTCCCTGTATGTAACAAAGATTGTATTCCAATGAATTTCTTAACTGTACTGGGATCTAATGTTAAAATATTTATATGCATCCGTCAGTAAAAATAAAAAATATTTTGTGAAAAAGTACCAAAAACAGATACGATTTTTATCCCTTAAACATTGAATTTTCAAAAAGTACAAAACTTGCATTCGTCAATTTTTGATAAGGAACTAATTTGATGAGAATTTTATTTCTATGCTTTCTGGATTAAAATAGTGTGCCAAAAAAGTACCAAAATACATATTTTACCTAAAAAGGCCAAATTTCAAAAAAGTACCAGACACCTGTCTGATGACTATTCAACTTTTTTTGTATCTATTAGTTTAGGAGATATAACCTTACCGATTTTAAACTTTTTTACACCCTAAACATTCGAATTTCCAAAAATCCGATCTTAGTGGATATATTTGATGATGAATCACTAAGTTAGTCAGTCGCTCATTAACGTAACTCTTTTATTTGTTGTTAACAAAGCCATTTTCTTATATAAACCGCTAATTTCTCTCTGTTTATGATTTATCATTCCTTAATATAAGCCTGGCAATGACAGGAAAAGTAATATAATAATAAAAATATATGAATAATATTTGGACACCTTTCTTCTCCCTAATCGAACTTTAAGATTTGAAACCGTTGGAATTGGATGGGATAATAATGATTAAAGTATTAAACTTTTAAAAACGAAAAAAAATCTATCTAAATACGCTCCCTAACCAAAATGCAAATACAGTTTTCGATAGGATTTGGAGAGGAAATAAAATAGCAACCTAACCAGTTGACCTATCCGTCCGTCTGTTGAAAGCAAGATAGGCCAACGGGACAACGTAGGGGGACGAAATTTGGCTCAAATATTTATCTTATAAAAGGTTTGTTTGGTATTGAAAATGGTCTAAATCGATTAATAAAATAACAAAAAAGTTATGTGCAAAATACTAGAAATACATTGTGTCCGTTTCATACTTTTCTGCTGATATCTCTTAAACAAAAGCATGTACGATAACGAAAATTTGTACAGATAGGTCGAGGGTCGATATAAACTTGAAAACTTTTAAACTTTACTGCCCACCTCCCATATAAGGTGGAACGTGAACGAAATTTTGTACAAATAGTTCAAGGAACAATGTAAACTCGGAAACAAAAATTGGTGTGGTCCGCGTAAATAACGTAAAATTTGAAAAAAATGATGGCCGAATATAACATACGCGCTTGTTGTATTTCATTTTATTTTTTCTAAATAAAAAGGCTACTAAGTTTTTATCTCATCTATATAGGAGTACTGCAAGATCGGGTTAAATACTATCTACTTATATAAAAGTTAATCTTCGTTTGTTTGTTATTGAATTTTATTTCGATGCTTTCATTTCAATACAATGGAGTAGCGAAGCACACTGTGTTTAAACTATTAGAAGTATTATTCAAAAATGTATAGTTGTATAGTGGTCTTTATTTAAAAAATCTACGCTACTACTCGTCAACTTATCTAATAGTTTTTCCTATAAACTTCTTTGAAGTTATTATTAGTTATCTACAACAAAATAAATTTAACAATTTAGTCCATAATGTTTACATTATTTTGCTCCTCTTTAACCCTTGGCTGTAAATAAAATAACTACCAGCCATAAATAAATACAATGAATTATTTTTTTTTTCCTTTTTGTTAGTGTTCCCTGTCTGTTGTTATGAAAGCACGTGTGGTATGAAAAATGTTTTATTTGTTACCGTCATCATCATTGTTATCAAAATTATCTGAAAAACCTCAATTAAACTTTGTTGCCAACGCAAGCAATCTCTATTTGTTTTTTTTTTTTTAACCATTAACTACATTTTCCAACACATGTTTATGGTATGAGCATTAACTTGCTTATTTTGGCTTTAGCGAAAATAAAGAAATGAATCCTTTAGGTTGCAAAATAAAAACAACAGGTAATTTTAACAAAAATTTTTTTATTTTAAAATACTTCAATTTCTATTTGAAGAATGAGAGAAAAACAATACTTAAAAAGAGTTTATTTTACTACAAAATTAGTTCTCTTTATTCAGCAAAAGCTTTTTTTAAAGATTTAAGAGTATGTAAGTGTTTTTTTGTTTGGTTTATATTAAAATATATAGGTAATGGATGAGTATAAGAATATATTGAAAATGATTGATTTCCATGTTTATCCACTAAAAACGTTTGACTTAAATTGAGTTGGTTTCACTTTTATTAAATTTGATATGAAATTTAATTTAAATATTTTGATTAAATAATATTGCTTTGAAATTAAAAAATACTACATTTTTCATAAATTTAGTTATTGTTCGACCTTATGGTAGCGATTTTATTTGATTGTAATTTAAAATCGTAGTATAGACACTTGTACTTGTCAAGTATTTTTTAAATCAGCCAAAATTAATTCTAATCATAAAATATTTTATTTATTTATTCATTTTAGTAGAATTGGTTCAATAAATAAAGGGTTAAACAAATTTTAGTTTTTTAAAAAAAACTTTGGCACATATTATTATACGGACGTATACTTAACAAGGACAGAAAATAATTATTATTATTAAAATTAAAAAAAAAAAAACTCAGCTGCAAGAAACGATCGGATAAAAGTGACAGAAATGTAATCCTCAGAACAGGTTCTATCGAAATCTAAAATGATTTTTATTATTATTATTTTTTTTTTAATTTTTATTAGCTTAACTAAAATTTTATTTTTAGAAAAAATTTGATTTTGGGTAAAAAATTTGATTTTTAATAAAAAAAATTCGACTTATTAAAAAATTTAAATAAAGGTTTCTAGAATCTTTGGAAAATATGTCAGTTATTATTTTTAATAACAACCATGTTGATTTGTTGTGAGTTTGATCAAAATAAGTGACGAAAAAGAAGTACGTGTTAAAATTATTAAAAATTAAAAAAAAAACCCATCTCACTCCTTATCAAAAGATTTTTTCTAGAATTTCTCTATTAAAATTCACAAAAACTGGTTTAAAAACAGTAGAGATATTATAAATAAGATAGGTTTTTAAACCGGATTTTGATTCTATGGAGCCCTTATAGAAGCTAGGGACTTTGCTTTAGCAGAACAAAATCTGACATTTTTTTATGAATTTCTGTGCTAAAGAAATAAATTCAATCAGTCCATTAGTAACAGAGATATCGCATTTTTTGCCGAGGTCCAAATCCTATATAAGCTACGGACTTGGTTCTTATATAGATCGGTCACAAATTTTTCTTGAATTTCGGTTCATGAACACGGTTAACCAATAACAGAATTAGTGGCAAACCATTTTTTTGATTTATTTATTTAATGCCCGCTTCTCTTGTAGTTGTTGCTTTGATGGGTACTGAAAAACAACAACAACATACTACGGCATATAAGGTTTTTTAAACCTTTTGAAGCACCTATATAAGCATGAGCACAGTGACACATTTGGTAGTTTTAGAACGACAAAAATCCAGTTTTGAAAATATTGGTCCGAAATTGTATATTCTGTTAATAAGGCCATAAACATTCCAACGGATAGCATCACTGCCGCTCTCATACCTAAAAAATTACTTTATTTGTATAAATTTCGGATATATTTTTGTAAGTTTTATTAAATTAAAAAATGTTTTAAAAGTGGCAAGATCTAATCTCACTAATCTTTGTGCAATATTTGAAACATTTAAATAATTCTTAAAAAGTTGCTGATGTGAGGTACTACAACTTTTTTTCTAATATTTCAAAAGATCAACTTTCTCAAATATAACATAAATGTTCTTTTATATAAAAATTGTATTTTTAAATTGGAACTCACTGGAACATTTTAGTTCCAGTTCATTAAAAATAGAATTGCCCAAAAAATATATTTTTTAATACTATGATTTCTTTTAAATAAAAAATAATATTTTCAGTATTGATTTTTTTAACCTAACAAATTACACTGGCCAACAAAAATGGAATTCCTCATGCTAAACTCGAATCTGCTTTCAGTTTTCTCCCATCAGGTTGATTTTTTTTATGATCGTGTCTAATATTGCGCCCTAAATATGCCAATTACTCGAGTATATTTCACTATAACTCGCACGATTTATATAAATAATACAGCAAACTATGTAGAATAACATTGGCTTTAAGTCGCTCTACTAACAAATTTTTATCCGCTCAATAGTTTTGAAGATATTTCAAAATATGTGTCCGAAAAAATTTTTTTCATGCTAAATTCAAGATTTTTTTTTTTTTTTTTTTTTTTTTAACTTCTTTTTAAAAGTGAAAACATCAAAAATATTTCAGTTTGTCATCTTTATCTCAAATGCACAAATCTTAATTGGATTCACATTTAAGTTAGGATACCCATGCATACTTATAGTTGCACTAGTCGGTAAAAAAAATATTTTTTTTCTGTTTTAAATAAAAAAAAAAAAACAAAAAAAAAAAAAAAAAAAAATGGTGGATTAGATGGAATATAACGTGCAAAATAACAATCAGCTTTTACTTTTTTTCTATCACGTATTGATTTTTTTTATGGGCATGACTACTATGACCCCGCCTTTAGGCAGTCACACTTGTATAACTCGAGAACTGTTTGTTCAATTAAGATAAATTAAACTTCAGTAGATAGTGATCTAGATTGTCTGGGCTGAATTTACATAATTTTTTTTATCCAGTTAATATTTCCGTAGTTATTTGGTAATAAGTAGCGAAAAATTATTATTATTATTTTTTTTTTTAAATCGTGAAAATTTTGATCCATAACTCTGAAATTCTTGAGCGAATAAAAAATATTGTTGACACACCTTGAAGAAAATTTTCACATGCATCTTTTTATGTATCATTTATCAAAATCGTGTAAACGGTTCTTAAGTTATAGTCGAAATTCGACAAACCTTTCTCGACTTTTATAGTGTGACCGCTGAAAAAGGTGATGATATTAGTCATGCACCTAAAAAAAAATCAGTACCTGATAGAAAAAAAATAAATATTTTTGTTTCAAGAAACAATAAATTTTTATTCTTTTTGCCCACCACTGTATTTTTACGTAATTGTATGTAACATGGGTATTTTTACTTAACTGTGAATAAAATCAAGATTTGTGCATCAATTTTGAATATACATACCTTATTTTGTTCGCAGCATTACCAGCTATAAAATAAAGATGATTAACTGTAACAGTTTTGATGTTTTCATTTATTAAAATAAATTTTAGTAACAAAAAGATCTAAAATTTTGCACGAAAAAGATTTTTTTTGGGCACTTATTTCAAAATAACTTCGAAACTATTGAGCACATAAAAAAAATTAAGTTTAGGTGATTTGAAGATATTTTTAGTACGTATCTTTTGGTACATCACTTATGTCAATCGTACACACCGTTTTTGATTTATGAGGAAATATACTAGAGTAATGGTCTTACTATAGGAGAAATATTAGACAAAAAACTGAAAGCAGATTCGTGTTTGGCACATCAAAATACATCAAGTCCAACTATTTGTCTATGGGGAAGGATTTTTTTTTTGTCGACCAGTGTTATATTAAAATAATTTAGATACAATTATTATTACATAACTAAAAGAACTTAAAGCTAATGAAGTTAATGTTAACATAATTATTTACAAAAATTTTAAATAAAATTAAAATATTTTTAAAAGTTGCAACGTCTTTTTATTATCTTCTTTGAAAATATTTGATTTTTTTCAAATTTTCAAAGTATTAAATTTATTACTTATAGATTCATTTTTCGTTTAATTTTTCTATAATTCTGTATGACTTTGTTCTTGTGTAAATCCATTTTTTTTTATTTTCACGTATTTTTCTAAAATATGGTTTCTTTGTTATGTCACCCACTGTACTTACTAATGCAAAAACATGTTTTTATTTCGATATAATTAAATAAAATTTTATACAATTAGATAAATCAATTAAATAATGAATTTTCAATCTATTTATATAAAAATTAATGTGTGTTTGTATGTATGTATGTATGTATGTATGTATGTATGTATGTATGTATGTATGTATGTATGTATGTATGTATGTATGTATGTATGTATGTATGTATGTATGTATGTATGTATGTATGTATGTATGTATGTATGTATGTATGTATGTATGTATGTATGTATGTATGTATGTATGTATGTATGTATGTATGTATGTATGTATGTATGTATATATGTATGTATGTTTGTTTGAAGTCTATAGCCGCCTAAACGGCTAAACCGATTTTCTTGAATTTTTCACAGTGTGTTCCTATATGCCTGGAAGGAAAAATAGGCTACTTTTTATTTTGAAATTCCATGTGGGCGAGGTGCCACGCCCACTTACTAAATAACCATTAAAAGTAGTATATCTCGGAAATTGGTAATACTATAGTCCTCAAATTTTGCACGAACAACTTTGACACCTATATGAACATTCTGGAAAAAATAGGCGAACTAGCAATAGGGGGTGTGGCACATCCCACGCCTAATATTGCTTGCCAATACCAAATGCCGTAAATTTAGGAAACTATAACAGTTACATTTCCCAAATTTTGTACAATAAACTTAAGTGTCCATGTGAACATTTTGTGCAAAAATGGGCGGAAAGGAAATAGTGGGCGTGTCATCTCTCATATAAAGTTAATACCAAAATGTTTATATCTGGGAAACTATAAAAGTTAGAGAGCTCAAATTTTGTACGACTAGCATTAGCTTCAATATGAATATTTTGGACAAAAATTGGTACACTAGCAATAGTGGGCGTGGCATCTCCCATATAAAGAAAATATTAAATTATCACATCTGAGAAAATATAACAGTTAGAGTTCTAAAATTTTGTCGGAGCCACTTTGGTATCAATATTAATATTTAAGAATAATATGGGCGGACTAGAAATAGGGGGCATGGTACCTCCCATATGAATTTAATGCAAAAATTTGTATATCTGGGAAACTATTGGAGTTGGAATGCTCAAATTTTGCACAAAGAATTTTGATATCCGTGAAAACATTTGTCTAATAAATTAGCGGATTATGGGAGTATGGTCCCTCCCATACCCCCATAATTCCAAGCATTAGAATAAGAATTATTTAATAAGAAAAATGTTATGTTAAATGCTTATTTTTTATTACAATAAGGTCAAGTATGAAAACTATATATATTGTACATCAAAAGAATTTATAATAAGAACTAATTTTTAAGAAAAATGTTATATTTTAATTGCTAAATAAATATATTTTTTTAATCCTTTAATTACTATGTATTTCATTTCAAGAGGTGGCGAAGCACACCGGGTATTAGCTAGTATATTATATAATTAAACAATTTAATTATGTAACACAAAATATACAGTAGAAGTTATATTATAATAAAAAATAATATCAATTATATCCTGTGTTGCAATTCAAGTTGTATCAAATGACTAAGAACATTTTAAATTTATAAGAAAATCATATGATTTAAAATTCAACAGAAAAATTGCAAAAGTGTTTAGAAGAATTAATTGAAATGCTTCTGACAGTGGGTAACAAAACTATTTATTGTATAAATTAATACGAGTTATTTTTTGAAATATTTAAATGTGATTCAAACTACAGAAATCTTGATGATTCTTACAATTGAGTTAATTTTTAAATTGATATTTTAAATATTGATTTATGTAAAAAATCTTAAAAATTTATTGAAAAAAAAAAAAAAAATTAAAATTAAAAATAATTAATTTTGAATTCCTTGAACTTATTTACATCCACAATTTTTACGCAACAAATCGCTATAAAAGCCAAGCAGTAATATTCCTCTAATTAAATTTTATGTTTAATAACATTTTTGTACAAATTCAACGAAAATGTTATATAATTTTTATAAAATCATAACACCTCTATAAAATATTCATAAAGATTTTCTTCCTTAGTGAAAAACAAAATTATTTTTTTTTTAACACTGAAAATTAGGGGGAAAAGCCTACAAAAAATCTAACCGCATAAATTTTTTTTATAAATAAATTAAAGCAACAACTACTGCAGACAACAGCAGTAATAACAAATATTACAAAAACATATAATTTCCATATACAAAATAAGTATCTAGTATGTCCAAGAACATTTATATGTATGTATATGTTTATTTGTCAATGTATGTTTACGATTACATTTTTAGGACATCTGGGATAATGTTGTTAAAATTGTTATTTAGTCAGTAAGTCCTTTTGAAACATACTAACAATAAAATATAATAAAAACACAAGTCCAATATTCTCCTCCTCGGTGCCTTTAAAAACCAAAAATATTATTTTTCCGCAGTAATTTCCATATTAGCTGCTGTCAATGTTTTGTTTTTTCTCTATTTCGTTTTGTATTTTTTTTTTTTTTTGGTAGTTTTTACTAAGTCACTTCCTTTTTAGTGACTTTTCTTATTTGTCCCTTTGTTTGTTACATTCGCTCTTCATAAACCATTTCTTAAGCTTAATCTATGTAAATCCTTATCAAAGTAAAAAAAAAAATCTAAATGAAAAAACAGACGGCTAAAAATAAAAAGACCTCATTTTAAGGATTTTCAATTTTATTATGAAAATGTTTGGTTTCAACATTTTGAAGGTTATGGTTTTTTTCTTCTTAACATGTAAGAAATGAGAGTTTATGAGGAAAATAAAGGAAATACACACTCATGTACTTTTTTGCCAACATAAATGTTTTACACGAAGAACAGTAGGTAGTTTGAGTATAAATAATGAAATACTGTGGTTGCTGTGGTTTTTGATGGTTCCAGTGATTGTTGAATTTTTTTACTTTCATAAGAATTAAAGCATTTTCATTTATGTTTTTATTTTCAAATGTTATATATGACGTTTGCCTTCATTAATATGGCGTTTTGGTTTAGTAGTTTAACTAACACTTTCTATGGAAAGTAAAAATAAGTTTGAAAGTGGATTTATAACAAAATTAGACAATATTGACTAGTTCAAAAGTTTGCAATTTAGATATATCCTAAGAGAAAGAGACTTAAAAAATATATATTATATACATACATACATATGTATATTTTTTAAATATTATATGAGGAGTCGCAGATCAAAACGTACTTTTTTCATTATTTGAATTTGTTGGGAAATAGAGAATTTATTAAATCATCTAAAAATACTGTTCGCAAAAATTGTGAACCAAAATATCTAAAAAAACTTTTTTTTCTTATGAAAAATATACCTCTTAAAATCCAAAAAATTTATGAAAAAAGTGAAAAAATTATCCTATCAAACAAAAAGCAATTTCTAAAAAAAATGCAAAAAAGTACGTTTTGTTCTGCGACTCCTTATGTATCTATGTTCTTTTTTATTACTTAAAGCAATTTTTATGTTATTTTTTGAAAGTTAATATTTTTCAATTGATTTAATTCTAAAAATGAATTGTAAAACATGGTTTATTTTGCGATTTCTGACATATGAAGTATCTTTATTTTGGATCCTTATTTGTAGGGAAGTCGAACTAACTACATCCGTCTGTTGAAAAAATGTTTTAAGTTGTTAATAATTTTTTTAAACATCAATATAGTGGGTAAGGTTCTAAGAATTGATGAAAATCGGTATTAAATGGCAGACATAAAGACAGAAAATTTCCTGTAAAAGTTATGAACTTCGAACGTTTCCTCGAATATTTTAGATATTTTCTCTATTTTTATTGTTGAATAAAAATATCATCCAAAGACGTTCATAAACAGCACACAGTGGTTCCAAAACTTTTTTTTTTTTTGGAAATAATTTTGTAACTTGATATATCTATAAAAAATTTCACATGGTCAGAGGCGAGGTGTTTTCAAGATGATTTTGAGGAGTTCAGGTTCCTAGCGGGTCAGGGAGGTAGTTGGTGTCCCTTCAAAATTGGCCATCTCGGGTATGTAATTTTTTTGAAAAATCGCCAATTTTTTTTTTTTTAATAGCCAAAAATTAATTTGAGAGAAATTTTATATACAGACAGTCCTTGTAAATCTCTACAAAAAATACCCTTGACTTTTTTCATTAACATGTCGTTAAAAGGGGGCTCCATCAGAAAATACATTTTGGGTGGCTACACTGAACCAAAAAGGTACATAAATACAATTAAAAAGTTCATTGTTACAATGAATTTGTGCACTAATTTTGACCCTACGTACAGGTTCATTGAAACAATGAATTGTCATACATTAATATTATAATTCAATGTACAAGTTAATTGATTAAATTTTTTCTTACATTGAACGATTCATTAAATAAAATAAATAATTTCAGTGAACAGTACATTGGATTCAATGAACTCATATTTTGTCCCAATGAAACTATATTTTAAAAATGTATTATAATAATAGGCGTGTTCTGTATTTCTGGTTTTTATTTTATTTTATATTAAATGATTAAATTATATGATATTGAGTTAATATAAGCAAAAATTAAATATTAATATAAAAATATTACATTTCACTAAAAAAATTTAAATAAACAAAATGCATGTTACAGATGTGATCGTGTAATAGTAATTCCTGTTGTCCTCTATATTGCTCAATGATGGTATGGAATATCTATTTAGATGCCACATTAATATGACTACAGCATTATTCTTAACAAAGAAAGTTTATAAATAAAATTTTTAAAATTCATTCAATTGCTTAAAATATTTGAACTAGTTACCTTTAAATCTTTTTGGTCTATAGAAATTTCCTTATTTTGACGATCACCGGATATAGCATTCAAATCTTGATCAGTCTGTAATATATTTTTATTAAGAATTCAATTAAAATATTTCATATATTTATGTATACTTACGAATCGAATCCTCTTGATTTTGAAATCGCAATATTTTTTGAAACCCTGGTATTTGAGGCTAATAACACATTCTTCTGCATCTTAGTATTTTTATCTACATAAATATAAATGAAATGTAATATTTAAAAACTGTTTAAAATCATAAACATTATTAAACTTACGTGTTATGAAGGCAAGTCTCCAAATTCCTTCTTTTGGGTAATTAATTCAATTTGGTGTATTCAATTATGCTATTCTACTTCTTCTTATATTATATTTATGTATTTTAATATTTCAATTTATCTTATTTAGTTTTAAATTATTTTCGTTTTAATTTTTTTACTTTTTGCTATTGTTTAAAACGCGTCATTTCTTGTTAAAAGATAAAAGAAAACTGAGTTGTATTTGTTTTAATTTTACTTTATTTCCCGTTAGAAATCATTTATTTTGATATAATTGAACGAAATTTATCATTGGTTCAATGCTTTTGTTCATTGTGTAATGCTTCTTCTTAATTAAATCAATGTATTAGTACATTGAATAAATTAATTCAATGAACTAATACATTAAATCAATTAACTGATTTACCTATTGTAATAAGAAATAAATTTAACGAATGGTTTCAATGTAATGTTCATAATAGCGTTAATAATTTCATTGAATATTTTCATTGAAGCAATGAATTTGTACATTAAGCTAATAAATTTATGGACAAAAATTAATGAATTTGATTTAACGTACTACATTCATTGAAATTACTTTTTTCAGTGTATCTAGCACATAGAGCTATTTAATTAAAGTAATTTTAATTTGAGAACTTAACAGAAAAAAAAAATTTAGAAAATTTGGATAGGGCTTGTGGGCAGACCTTTGCCCCACTTTTTGGAAAAAAACACCAAAAAAAATTTAATTAATTTTTTAAAGTTCCAAATTCAGAATAATATGATTTTTTTAACGGACTCATATACGTATATGATTTTTGCAGAATTTTGTAAGAAATCTGGCGAATATTAAGCCCGCCAAGTTAAAAAAACGAGGCTAAATATGAGATAAAAAAAGATGACCAAACTATCCCCTGACCTGGTAGGGGACTGTTCTACACCAAATCGACTCAAAAACATTATTATTTATTTAGATATATCCAACGGTTCAAAAGTTACATAATTATTTCCAAAAAAAAAAGCGTTTATGGACAAAAGACCTTTTCTTTATAATTTTTATATATATATATATAACATATCGACCATTCCATGAAAGAACGCCTAAAAATTTACCAAGTGTCTTTAGATTTTTATTTTTAATTTAAAGATTCCAAACTTTTTAATTATGTTAAAAAATTAAAAATTTTAAATAGCATATTTAAAGAAAAATTCATTTGGAAATTCAATTGCATTAAAATGTATTTCTAAAAAATCTTTCTTATTTTTAAAAAGTTCATCGTAAAGCCACCATATGCGAAATTCAAAGGCAGTTTAAATCATTAAAATTCACAAAGCCTTCTCAGAGATATTGCTATTCAAAGTTACATACTTTGAATACTAAAATTTTTTTGATTTTTGAGAAAGTAGAAAAGCGAAATAAAATCGCGAGTTTTTGCAATTTCACGAAACTGGAATTGATAAAAGGCTTAATGGAGTTTGTGCATACAAATTATTATAGAAATTGAAAGCCATCAAGTAAAAAAATACTCCTTTTCAGGCGTTCTTTCATGGAATGGACGATATATTTTTTAAATTTCTATATACATTTTATTGGGTATATATATTCGGCTCGGCCGAATCTATATACCCACCATCAACTTTTTCAAATTTTTCGTTATATAGATGGGCGGTAAAGTGGGCGGACCCCGCCCATTTTTTGTTTCCGAGTTTACATTGGTCCTTAAACTATTTGTACAAAATTTCGTTGACGTTTCACCTTATATGGGATGTGAGCGGTAAAGTGGGCGGGCCACGTCCATTTTTGGTTTCCGTACAAAATTTCGTACAAAATTTCGTTGTCATACATGCTTATGTTTAAGAGATATCAGCAGAAAAGTATGAAGAGAAGCTTTCAACAGACGGACAGACGGACGGACATAGCTAGATCGACTCAGAATCTAACCAGGACTCAGAAAATATATACTTTATGGGGTCTTAAATGATTTTTTCGACATGTTACACACATAATGACAAAATCAATAAACCCCCAATCTTTTTGATGGTGGATATAAAAATGTCCGCATTATCCCAGCTGGAAACAATAAATCGAAACTAGATTTATTCGAAGGAAAAGTAATTTGGAAAATAAAGTGAGATTAATTATAATTAAATAATTAAATTTGTTGGTTACAAAAGGGTTAAGAAAAAACTAAAATTGAGCAATATGTTGCTTCCATCAGGTGTGTTGCATCTAAGTCAGCAAACATTTTTTGCTGGGTAAGCGGCTAGAGATTTAAAGAAATATATATTCATGAGTTGTAAATCCGCTACTTCGTTTTCGAAAGTACAAATGACATGTTTGATATATTTCTGATAAAAAAGATAGTATTTCAAATTTATTCCTATACTTTTGGTTTAGAAAGTTCCTAGAGTGCCATTAAAGTATCAATTTTTAACATCTTTAACGTTCGAATGTTAAAAAACTACCAAAGTATTTCTATTATTATTTTTTAGTATAAAATTTTCATCCATAAATAACAATATCTCTTTAATTTCAGGTTTCTAATATTAGAATAACAAAAAATAATATTAAAATTACGAAAAAGTATATTAGAATAAAGAAAAAGTAACACAAAATCCCTTTTAAGGATTCTGATTCATTTAAAACCTTACATCTTTAATTTTAAGTTTCTAAGGATGAATATTACAGAACATTTAAGAAGTACTATTAGAAAAACGAAAAAGTACCACAAAGTCCCTACTTATGGATTTTCATTCACTTAGGACCACAAATCATTAATTTCATGTTTCTAGGTTAAATATTATAGTAAATTCCAGATTTATAATTACAGGAAATTCAAAAAGTACCATTAGAAGAACAAAAAGTACCACAAAGTCCCTTCTCTTGAATTCTTACCCACAGGACCATGTATCTTTAAGTACCACAAATTCCACTCTTGTGAATTCTTATCTATATAGGACCACATTTACTTAATTTCATGTTTCTAGGTTTAATATAATTGAAAATTCATTATTGAGTTTGAATAAAATATAATTTCCCGCTCTTACCCCCTTTATGGTACTTTTTTTCACCTATCGAAGTATCAAAAATTATATTCCAATGAATTTCTAAATTGTAGTGGTATCCCATATTAATATACTCATATGAATATTTCAATAAATATAAAAAAAAAAAAATTATGAAAAAAGTATCAAAAATAGGAACGATTTTTACCCCTTAAACGTTAAAATTTCTAAAAAGTACCAAATTTCTGTTTGTCATTTTTTGATAAGTTATGGATACGATGTAAATTTTATCTGTATGTTGATTGGTTTCAAAAATACATATGGTGCCAAAAAAGTATTAAAATACAGTTTTTACTTGTTTTCTCCATAAAAGCGAGATTTAAGAAAAGTATTAGACAGACACCTGTCCGATTATTTTTTAAATGAATGACGATAATTATTATTTTTTTTGAATCTTTATTAGTTTGGGAGATATAAGGTTACCGATTTTACCCGTTTTTACCACCTAATCATTAGATTTTCCAAAAATCCCGTCTTAGTGGATGTATATGAAGGAAGTACTTACGTTCCAAATTTTGTCTCTCTAGCTTCAGGCATTTAGGCTGCACAGTGGTCCCAAAACGGAATTTTTTGGAAATAATTCTGTAACTTTAGAACTGTTGGATGTATTTAAATGAAATTTCACATGGGTAATCCTGAGGTGTATGGCAATTGATTTGGAGGAGGACAGGTTCGTAGCGGGTCTGGAGGATGAGGGGTGGACCTCCAAAGTTGGTCACCTCGGGTATGAAAATTTAAAAAAAAAATCGCCAAAATTTCATTTATGACTTGATTGAAAAAAAATTTTGCACACAGATAGTCCTTATAATTCTCTACATATGATCCTTGCACAAAAATTGTTTAGAATTTTGTACAGAATCCAGAAAATATTTTAAGAAAATTTTAGGACACAAATTGCGCCCACCAATTTAAAAAAACTAAAAAAAACATGTCCAAAAATGGGTCAAAATTTTACTTTGGTGCAAATATCTCTAAAAGCAAAAGAGATAACCCACACATGTAAGAGTATTGTAGAGAATTATAAGGACTATCTGTGTGCAAAATTTTTTTTCAATCAAGTCATAAATGAAATTTTGGCGATTTTTTTAAAAAATTTTATACTTGAGGTGACCAACTTTGTAGGTCCACCCCTCGTCCTCTAGCACCGCTACGATCCTGTCCTCCTTCGTAAAATTTCACACACCTCAGGATTGCCCATGTGAAATTTCATTCAAATACATCCAACAGTTATAAAGTTACAGAATTGTTTCCAAAAAATTCCGTTTTGGGACCACTGTGGGCTGTGGGATGATGAATCAGTCAGTCACGTTACTCTTTTATATTTTTGCAAACAATTCCACTGTTCACATGTACTATATGCATGTTAGTATTTGCATATATACATATCTATGTAAATTAAGCTTTAAATACATATGCAAATATAACTTTCATCTTTTAAATATATGTATACGATGACTATTCCTAGATATTTACATCTGTTCTCATGTTAACATATGTTTTTATATTTTAAAATTAGTTTTTTTTTGCTCTTAAAGTATTACATTTTCAATTTTCCTTTCTTTAAAAACACACACACAAATCTACTATATATATATATTTTTAAATAAATTCTATGTACTTCAAATAGCTGTTTTTAAATGACACTTTTTTGTTGTTGGATTTTCATTTCAATATATTTTTTTTATTAAACGAGCTACAACTTGTAGCACAAACACCATCAGACCATAAAACAAACACTTTCAAATTGGTGTTTTCTGTTTTTATGTGGAACACTCACAAGAAATTTATGATTTTCATTTCCTGGTAAGAAAAAAAAAAAGAAGAAAGTAGATAGCAATGGCGATGATGATGGTGATGGTTGGGATTGTCCTTGTTAGCTGGTATTATTTAAGTATAGTTGTCATTTCTACTTGTTGTTATTGTTTTTGTTGTCTCTCGTTTCTTACGGCAGAATTTATTTATGTTTAACTGTTATTTGTTACTTACTATTGTCGTTACGAGTTGTTTGCGAAATAAAGTTATTTAAAATAAATTCAAAAAGAATGTGTGTTTATATTCTCATTTAAAGTACTAAACATCACTGTTGTTGTTGCTGTTGTCATCATGGTTGTCATTGTGTCATCATTATCATTATCATCCTCGTCGTTTTTCGTGATGTTTATGAACCTTGTTACTGTATTATGTGTCCTGTGTAAGTATTATGTTTTAAACATTATTCTAACTACTTTAAAAAACAACATGATGTTTGCTTTCTTCGATTGCTGAGAACTGAAAGTCTGTCTGTCTTGTAAGTCTTTAAGATGATATAAAGTTGGTTAAAGTATGTATATAAAATGCATTGATAAGAAACAAGACTACATATATAATAATATTTAGTTTGTTTTTATTAAACTCACATAGAATGAAATTCTGAAAATAGTTTACCCAATTAAAGTTATGAAAATTTTATCTTTAAATTAAATTTGATTTTTAATATTAAAATTAAAATGGTCTCATACTATTACTTAAATTCTAAAAATATTTAAATACTTCTTAACTAAATATTTACAAATTAACACTTATTGTTTACTAATAATTATAAAATATTTTCAATTATTTACTATTTTCTCTAACACTCTTGTCAATGTTAAATATAATGACAATACTTTTGGGTGATAATGACGATGTGGGCGATAAACAATAATGATGATGATGATGATAATGTTGTAAAGCGGTAATAAAAATAGAACAGAAGAAATAATAATAATGATACTTAATCGAGTGTTTGTCTGTTTAGTTATTTTTGTTGTTGACTGTTAGTTAAGATGTTTGTTTGCGATTGTTTAAATAAGTTCATACGTAATAAACAATAATATTATCATTATTATTATTATTGTCATTATACGTATAAGTGTTTACTATTGTTATTTGAGTTGCTTTTGATGTGTGTTTGAAGTTCTTGTAAGTAATTAAAAGCCATTAAATACGTTTATTTATGGTTTGATTACGAATGAAAACAAAGCCAATTTTATTTGCTCCTCTTGGTTGTTGAATTAATTATATGTTTTGTGTTACTTAAGAAGGAATTATTTAAGAAGAGAAAGGAAGTCTTACTTTCTAAATATATATTTGAGAATTAATTTGCAATTGTTGGGCTCTAAATCGAATACAAATTTTAGATAAATATTTTACAAAAACATTAATTTGAGATGGGAAATGTGTATGTTTGATTATATATTTCATGTGGTAACAAAAAAATTGTTCTCTGCGGTACAGTATGTGTACTTCTTTTGTGGTGTGCGTGATTAAAAATAAGTAAAAGCATAGAAATCAATGTTAATGAATAATTTAAATTGTAATTTTAATGTAAAACATGTTGGAATTTCTAAATCTGATGTTGTTTTTATTGTATTTCTATTAGTTAATAAGATATTTAGCTTTGAAGTCAGCTAAATTTAATTAGAATGACAAAATAATTTTTGTCAGGAACATTTTTTGTATTTTGATATCCATTAATTTCAAATGGTTAGACGCATTTCATTTTTTACTCTTTTATTTAAAGTATATGTTTATGTCTAGTCTAGTGCAAATCTTATTTTCAATTTCCAATAATTTCAAAATATTTTTTTTCTTCGAAAAAATCTATATTTTACCTATTTTTTTGTTTTTATCTAGACTTTTACATGTCGAAAAAATTATTTAAGACCCCATAAATTACATATTTTCTGGGTCCTGGTTAGATTCTGAGTCGATCTAGCTATGTCCGTCTGTTGAAAGCAGGAGAGGACTCGAACGGGACAAGATAGGGGGACGAAATTTGCACAAATATTTATCTTATATAAGGTTTGTTTGGTATTCAAAATTTGACTTTTTTAAGAAAAAAGAAATGGAACCTCTTAACAAATATTAAAGAAGAACATAAAATAAAAAAAAAAAAAAAAAAAAACAAATCACCAATTAGTCCTTGCGCTTAAATTAAGGCTAATGTGAATAAAAATTGAGAAAAGATCATATATTTAGAACAACATTTTTGCTAATAATTTTGAAGAAAATTATGAAAACATTTTGAAAATTTCTGGACGCATGGAAGACGCAATACTGAATAATATTTAGATCCTCTTTCCGTCCGTCCGGACGTCCGTCTAAAGATTAGATCCCTATACGCATTCCATTGGAATTTTCAGCGTTAGTTGAAGTTTGTTATTGTAGTATTGTATTTGTTATTGTTAATGTTATTAATTTTTGATCACTCATACCCCCCAAAAAAGTACACAGTGCGGCAGGTGATTTTTCATTCAACTTGAATATGTTCATCATAAAATTGTCTCCCTCTGCCTTTAAATCAAGTTTTTTGAGTTGACTCTAGCTATAGAAAACTGAACTAGAATGAACTGAGTTAGAACTGAACTAAAACTGAACTAGTCCTGGTTTATAGAAGAGAGAGGAGAAGGGTAGAGTAAACTTTTACATTCTCTTTGCTTCTCTCGCTTACGAAGTCAGAATTGCGGCAAAAAAAATTGCTGTGTGTGAACCTGGACCTAGAACTGAAGTAAAACTGAACTAGAACTGAACTAGAACTGAACTAGAACTGAACTAGAACTGAACTAGAACTGAACTAGAACTGAACTAGAACTGAACTAGAACTGAACTAGAACTGAACTAGAACTGAACTAGAACTATAACTGAACTAGAACTGAACTAGAACTGAACTATAACTGAACTAGAACTGAACTAGAACTGAACTAGAACTGAACTAGAACTGAACTAGCCTTAACGTTCTTAATGTTAAATAAATAATGAACATATATTTTTTTTAGTATATTCTTTTGTTTTCTTAAATATTTTGTTAAAATGCATAAAAATAAATGAAATTCCTAAATGTAGACATATTTACAACAAGTTTAATTTTGTCACTACTTAGTACCTACTTATATATCTTCATTATAAGTTTTCTTTTCTAGTTCGTTTTCTTAATATTCCTTAGCTGTGAATATTTTTTTCTATTGCTTAGGCGATGACATTGACATTGCAAATCCAGATGTCTGCAGATTAATTTCTATTCTATTTGTATCTATGAGAGCGTGTATTTTTATTTTTTATTTGTTTAACCACAAAATAACTGAATGGTAGACAAGTTAATAGCAATTTAATATACATACAAATTGTTACATTTTAACAAGTATTCTTTTGCAAAAATAATCAATTTAATAAATTTATTATAATTAAATGTGATAGGTTTAAGACGAAAAAAGAATAACGAAAAATAAGGTTAAATACTAAGAATAAATGTTATTGCCTTTTGACTTTTAAACATAAAAAGATTTTGGAATTGGGGTAAAATTGGGACATATAATTACTTTTACGAAAGGACTTGAAAATTAAGTTCAATAGTATAATAAATACATATATATTTTTTTTAAATGGGTTAACCTTTTAATTTTATTTTTTTAAATAAATCTGCCTTTATATATAATATTAGTTTTTGTTTGTTTGTTTCTTCTGAAAATTAAAATAAATATTTCTTATACGCTCTATTGATTTTTTTTTCTGAAATGGCATATAGTTTGGTTCATACTTTTGTGTTATCGTTTATACGCACCTTTGCAGAATACAATCTTTTTTTAGTTAAAATATCCTTAAAGGAAAGACAAATATTTGTTTTTTTTTTGTTAGTTTAATTTATTTTGTAAGACGTTTACCTCATTTACTTTTAATGTTTTACAAAAACTGTAAAGCTAAATTAATACCTTAAAGATTTGCTAAAAAAAAGAAATAGTAAATAGATAAACTATGTATATTTATTTCCCCTACATATAACTATAAATATATGGAAACAATATATATAAAAGAGTGTTAAGATGATGACGGCAATACGGAAAATGAAGTTCACTTAATGACATTAAAAAATTATTTGAAAATGTCCTAATGTACATAATCAACCTTTTTAAGGACATATTAAATTAAATAATCATAAAAACAACAAAAATATCCTTACAATTTTGGGCTTTGCTTTTATCGACGGCTGAGGTGTTAAAATAATTATAATCAAACTATCTTTGTAAAATTACTTTTGAGATCTAAAAATTAGCAGCATTATTATTTTAATTTGAATTTGACTAAAGTATGGTGGGATTTGCAAGAGTTTCGACTTAAAAGTATTGTTTGGAAAATTTCAATAAAAGTTTTTAATTAAAAAATGTCCGAGATGTGCTCAATAAACGCATATCTAAAAGTTACGTTAATATGGATAACAGTCAGGTCTACAAATGTCTAAATGATAAAAAATTGTTGTGCAAAAATTTTTTTAGATTTAAAATCAATTTTAGCTACTATTCCAAAATGATTTCTAAAGGAATCTAAAAATTGTATATCAAATCAATTAAATATTTTGTAATTGTACTAAATTAATCACTGGAGCAGTGTTGCCAGAACTTCTCTGAGAAAAAGTGCTAAATGGCTATTAAAAAAGTGCAATTTAGTAAAAATAAGTGCTAAATGATTGTTAAAAAGTGCAATTCTTTAGAAAAAAGTGCTAAATATTAAATAAAGAATTATAATAAAAATGTTTGTTATTTATGCATATATTCACTAATTTAATATATTTTTTTTAATTTGTATGGTTTACGCACAATATATTGGTCATATTCTTAATTCCAAAGGAACAAATCAATTCAGAATAACTTCGCATCTTCATACTTAATCACATTATATTTTGGAACACAGTAAATTTCATACATAAGTATGTCTTAATGAAAAATGTATAAAATAATTTTAAATAATTTTGTTAAATAAGAAACCGGATAAATCTACACAACTCGTAAATTTATAAAATATTTTATTCCCTATGTAAGAGCTTTTAATGCATTTCGGGTACATTTTTGTGAGAATGGGTTTACTTCTTTTATTTTTTCGTAGGTATTTTCCTAAAACTATGTTCACATTTGTTAAATATTTGACAAAAATTGTGCAACCACTACTTTTACAAATAATTGTTCACAGTTGTTTGATATTGCAAATGTTTTGTAAAAGAAATCAGCATCGTTCTAAATTTGGTAAAATGTCAGCTATGAATAATAACTAGTAAAAAATGTTTCCATTAAAATGGAGGTCAGAAAATATTTTTATAGTAGTTACGTCATTTTGAAAAGTCTGACCTAAGGTATGGTTATTAGTTTTGGAGTTGTAAAAAAAAAGATTTGATCGGTAAACTATACAAAGATATTTTTAACTATTTTGTGCTTTATTTATCCAAAATTAAAATTAAAGTGCAAAAACTAAAAATAAATGCTAGAAATGCACTTTTAATGCTAAAAAATTCATTTTATTTAAAAAAAAGTATAAAAAGGTGCTAAACAGCATCTAGCACCTTTTTTTCGCAAAAAGGTGCAGTACCCGAAAAATAAGTGCTAGAATTGCACTTTAAATGCCGTTATGGCAACGCTGCACTGGAGTACTGCTGTATTGTACTGAAAAAAAGTAAAATTATACTGAATTTATCATCCCTGTTTCAAATACAAAAAATAGAGTTCGAGAGAATAACAACAATAATGCTGAATCGGAATCTATCGGCTTCAATCACGACTTCTTCAACAAGGCTTTTTACGAATCTCCCTTTATAAACTAGAAATTAAAATCACAGTTGTGCGTTCTAGAATACGAACAATGGCTTTATTGTTTGAATCGCCCCAACTGTAACCAAAACTTGTTTACTTATACGTATTCATGTATAAACTGAATGAGAATTATATCAACTGGACAACTAAACCAGTTATTACAAGTGTGTGTGTGTGTATATGGTATTTACATTAGGGACGTTCAACGCAATTACTGTAATATATGTAATTCAATATTTTAGTATAGAAATAATTAATATTAATAAAAACAATGGAAAAGAAACTAATTCATTAAATACATATGTACGTGAAAATAGTATTGTTGAGTGTACTACTTTCACGATAGTTGTAGTTGTTATTGCAATGGAAAGAAGAAAAATTAAACTTTCTTGAAATAAAAAAAATGAATGAATTTTCATAATCACTCATATCATAATTTTTCATTTCATTTCATTTTTATTTATTTCATATGACATTAAGCCCTTGATGCCAAATTTGCCACAATATGCATTGGCAATACAAATTTTATTTTTAAACTTATAATTAACTTATCTTATTAATAAGCATTAAACTATTTACACTTTTAATATAAAATTATGTATAATACTTAATATAATGCTAAACCCCCCACAAAAATGCAAAGAATAAATATATAAAAAAAGTATTGAAAATAAAATTGACAATTATGGTCATGGTTGGCATCAGAGTCTATTATAGGAAAGCCAGTATGGATGGTCATTATTTGTCATCATTTCAATAAATAAAATTCAGAAATTATTCCTTACAGCTTTTTCGAAAACTTCCACTGAGTTCGAAAATCGCCTTTCTTGATAAGGTATGACACTATTCCAAAGTCGGGCTACTCTAACTACAAACGATCTTCCTTTTGTAAGGGATGAATGCGATGGAGTTAAGAGCAAATTCGTCCTAGAAGAGGTTCCAAATGAAAATTTGTCAACTAAATAAGTTGGACAATTTGTTTTAATTATTTTATAAAACAATATCATTAATCGCAAGGATATAAAATCATCAAAGTCACAGCCAAGTAAAGTTCTACAGAATGACGATACACGATCATGTAACTTCAGACCAAAAATAAATCTTACCACCCTATGAAAACACAGTTTTAGTCTATTTAGATTATTCTGAGACGTGCCAGTGTAAAATTCAATACCATATAAAAATATTGGAAGGCAAAGGGATAAAGCAACTCTCTTTCTAATTTCAAATGGAAGGTAGTACCCAACCGCATAAAGCCTACGCAATGTACCCACAACTCTAGAAAATATAAAGTTGATTTGCATATTGAAATCCAATCTGGAATCTAAAATAAATCCCAAAGACTTATAATGGTCAACATATAAAATTTCGATGTCATTCAACTTAAGTTTCGGTTTCCAGTACGAATTATTAGAAAAAAACATGGCTTTTGTTTTCGAAGGATTCAAGTTCAAAAAATTTAGTTCAGACCATTCAAGAATGGTGGTTAGATCCCTGTTTATATTTTCTTCAAAACTATTGTCGTCGCAAGCTTCGTTAGAGGAAAGAAGTTGAATATCGTCAGCGTATATGTAACATTGAGAAAAATTAATACTCGTAAAAATATCATTTGTATACATCATAAATAAAAGTGGAGCAATTATGGAACCTTGCGGGACTCCCCTAGATAAATTCAAAGTGCGTGAAACTTTTCCATTCCATTCAACATATTGTGATCGCTGAAATAGAAAAGAAAACAATAATTTACAAGCTGATTTACTAAAGTTAAACTGACTGTAAAGTTTCTTCACTAACACATTATGACTTAGCGCATCAAATGCTTTACTGAAGTCCAAAAACAGAAGTACGGATGATAACTTCTTATCTATATTATTTCTTAAATTTTCGACAACGTTAAGCGTCTGCGTTGTTGAACTTCTCCTAATTTATATTATTAAACCAAACATTTCGTAAGTTCTACAATGATTTTGTGATTTAACATTTTCTAACTGTAAGGTGCACGTAATTGTTTCTTGCAAACTTACCTTAAACTTAAGAATTTATTACAACTTAAGATTAATATGAAATTCATCTATACATATACATATGTACATATCTATGTACAGTAGGGTGGACCCGTTTGTATATAGAGAAAATAAGTTATCAATGTTCCCAGCTCAAATGAAAATTTAATAAAACTTAAAGAAGTTCGAAATAAATAAATTAATAAATAAATAAGAAACAGCCGTATTAAAAAATTTTAATTTATGTTTGATGTACCTGCTATCTAATACACAATTTAGATCTTAAATTTTTTATTTAAAAATCGTATTCAGAAAACTATTTACTGTCTATATTAACTAATAAACTGTTTTGTTTATTAGGCAACCCTTCTCACTTTATCTCTTATTCTTATTGTCAGTGTTGTTAGCAGTAAGAATAAATTATTCGTTAACTGTTTTATTCTATTATTCTTTTTTTGATGTTCTAGTACGTTTTTGATGATTTGCTTATGTAAATTTACTTATGTATGAAAGAAATAATTTTTTAATTTTTGCTGGATGTAATTAAGGAGTGCGATCGAAAAAATCTTAACACACGTTTTGCCTCATAACTTTTTTCGGAATCAATATTGATTTTTATACCCTTCACCACAGGTGTAAAGGGTATATATAAGTTTGTCATTCCGTTTGTAATTTCCACAATTTTCGTCGGAGAGCAAAAAAGTTTATATTTTCGGAATCCTTGTAAGAAGCGATGACGATTGGACCATGTCCGTCCGTCCGTCCGTCCGTCCGTGTGTCGGTTGAAATGGCGTTTATGAAGCCCACCGATAACTGACATATATAATATGTATGTCAAACGATCGGAAATGCTTTCGAGAATTTTGCTTTTGGAACTCAGCAAGATAGGTTCATACAATGCGGAGATATGTTCAAAAAACCGGTTTTTTGAACCGTTTTTCCAGTTTCTGAAGCCTCTGTATACACTACGGACTTCGTTTTTACAAAGAATTCTCGGACACTTTTTTCTGAATTTTTGTTCTGAAATAATGAAATAAATCGGTTCAGTAATAACTGAGATATCGGACAAAACGCATTTTTTATTTTTTGAAGCCTTGGTTTAAGCTATAGATTTTTATTTTTATACAGATCGGTCACAAATATTTTTATAAAATTTCAGTTTTTTGAATCAGGAAGATCGGTTTATAAATGGTGGAGATATGCTTTAAAAACCGGTTTTTAGAACCGGTTTTTTAGTTTCTGAAGCCTCTGCATATACCAGGGACTTCGAATTTTTAAAGGGGGCTCGAAAATTATTTTCTGAATTTTTGTTCTGAAAAAATTAAATAAATCGGTTCAGTAATAACTGAGATATCGGGGAAAACGATTTTTTTTATTTTTGAAGCCCTTGTTCAAGCTACAGATTTTTATTTTTATATAGATCAAACATAAATATTTTTATAAAATTTCGGTTTTTTTAATAAACCAAATTCGTTCATAATCAACAGAGTTATGGCCCAAAAACAAATCTGTTAAGAATATAAATACACCAACAAACATGTATATTAAGCATTGTAATGACTATTAGTGACGTTTTTTGTTTTTTGTATAGACAGCAGTAATATGATGAATAACAGTGTTGTTGTTGTTGTTCTTTGTATATGCAGTCTGTACAAAAATAAATAGATATGGAATTGTAGTTGTTTATTTTTAAAAACTAAAACATATCTGTTAAGAATATACATAAATACATACACAAACGTGTATATTAAGCATTGTAATGACTATTAGTGACGTTTTTTGTTTTTTGTATAGACAAGTAGTTTAGTTAGCAACAGCAGTAATATAATGAATAACAGTGTTGTTGTTGTTCTTTGTGTATTCAGTCAGTTTGTACATAATAAATATATATGGAATTGTTGTTGTTTCTTTTTTAAAAGCAAAGCCTGTTATGATTGTTTTTTTTTTCATATTCAAATTTTCGTAGTTTGAAAAAAATTTAGATTTAGAAAATATGCAAGCATACGTTAAGGCGAAAATTTTATTAATTGTCGGTAATATGGAAATATGATGTCGATAAGATGGTAAGATGGTAATATGGTGAAGGGTATCAAAGATTCGGCACAGCCGAATCTTTTTTCAATTTCATTTTTTTTTTTTTTTTTGATCTAGTTATGATGGAAAAATACGTCAGTTATTATTTTTAATAACAACCATGTTGATTTGTCGTGATTTTCATCAAAATGAGTGACGAAAAAGATTTACGTGCTACAAATTATTAAAAAATTTCAAAAAAATTTAAATAGGTCCTACAAATAATTAGACACAGAATTAAATTTCTGTCGTTAAACTGTTTCTAATATTATTAAACAGTATCAGGAGAATTTGACCATTGATATGAAACCTAGTTCGTAAAGAAAAAAAGGACCACATGATATTGCGAAGCCAGAAAATTGAAAGCATATTGAAAAGAACTCCATACACATCTGGTAGAAAAACTGCTCAGTTATCTCAGTGCTTCGACTATTTGGTGTGAAAATTTAAAGCTAGTGCAGAGTTGATAACATATAAAGTCCAAAAAGTTCAAACCAGGAGTGCTGCAAAAAATATAGAAGCCAAGAATAGGACACGGAAATTAAAACCAAATTTCATACAAAAATACTCAAGTTGTGTAACGTATGTGAAACGTATGTGCTGGCAGAATTTTCGCGGCTTATGTGTCAAAACTTTTTATTGTTAATACTCGAGGTAATGTTAAAGATAAGTTTAGGACCCAAAAGCAGAAAAAATGTCTTACAAAATTCCTGGTATAACAAGCATTTGATACATTCGGATCTATAAATACCAAAATATGCATTAAGGAATATTTGGAAAAAAGACTTCTTTCTATCGTAAGAGAGCACAACGTGTCCACATATTTTTGGACCCATTTGGTATCATGCCACTACGATAAGAAAGCTCTGAAGTGGTACCAAAACAATAACATAGTTTTTGTATCAAAAGAGGTAAATTTTCAAAATTGTCCATAGCTTAGACCAGTGGAGAGATATTGAGCTCTTGTGAAAAGTGAATTGAAGAGCACGAAAAAAGTGTTTCAAAATACCGAAGATTTTAAAAGAAGATGTGCATACTGTTCCAAAAAAGTGACTGAAGCAACTATCAAATCTCTAACGGAAGGGTTACCAAAAATGGTCAACAAGTACATAAGTAGTGGTTAGAACTATAAAAGTTATATTTTTCTGTGATCATTAAAAAATTATCAATTAAATAAAAAAAGAACGAAAACTCTAAGATCAACCATTTCCAAGTTATTGAATAATATATATGTTAAGATTTTTTCGAACGCACTCCTTATATCTATCCAAATAACGAATATTCTGTAATAAAATCAGAATCACTATTTCATATTTTGTTAACATAATTTTTGTTGAAATTTTAATATAAAATATTTTAAAATATGCATATAGTTACAAAAAATAATTACAGAAAATATCCTGTCCCTGAATTCATTTATACGCTATACTGACACAATTTTGAATTTCGGAAAAAATCTTAACAAACAGACGTAAAAAATATAGCGTTTTTGTCAAAAATTAATAAAAAAAAAAAATATTATTTTTTTCTTGAAAAATGTAACGGAAATAATTTTAGAATAGCCTTAAAGTAGGGTCGAACCAATATTAAAATATTTAAAGTAAACAATAGTTTAACAAAGTTATAGTAAGCAAACCATCATTTTTGAATACAACTTTAAAGAATTGTGCTTAACAGTGCACTGAAAAAAGTAATTTCAATGAATGAAGTACGTTAAATCAAATTCATTAATTTTTTTCCATAAATTTATTAGCTTAATGTACAAATTCATTGCTTCAATGAAAATATTCAATGAAATTATTAACACTATTATGAACATTACATTGAAACCAATCGTTAAATTTATTTCTTATTACAATAGGTAAATCAGTTAATTGATTTAATGTATTAGTTCATTGAATTAATTTATTGAATGTACTAATACATTGATTTAATTAAGAAGAAGCATTACACAATGAACAAAAGCATTGAACCAATGATAAATTTTATTCAATTATATTAAAATAAATGATTTCTAACGGGAAATAAAGTAAAATGAAAACAAATACAACTCAGTTTTCTTTTATCTCTTAACAAGAAATGACGCGTTTTAAATAATAGCAAAAAGTAAAAAAAAATAGTGTTATGTTAAAAACGAAAATAATTTAAAACTAAATAAGATAAATTGAAATATTAAAATACATAAATATAATATAAGGAGAAGTAGAATAGCATAATTGAATACACCAAATTGAATTAATTTTTATTTAAATTTTTTAGTGAAATGTAATAATTTTATTTTTATATTTATATTTAATTTTTGCTGATATTAACTCAATATCATATAATTTAATCATTTAATATAAAATAAGATAAAAACCAGAAATACAGAACACGCCTATTATTATAATACATTTTTAATGTATAGTTTCATTGGGACAAAATATGAGTTCATTGAAACCAATGTACTGTTCACTGAAATTATTTATTTTATTTAATGAATCATTCAATGTAAGAATAAATTTAATCAATTAACTTGTACATTGAATTAAAATATTAATGTATGACAATTCATTGTTTCAATGAACTTGTACATATTGTCAAAATTAGTGCACAAATTCGTTGTAACAATGAACTTTTTAATTGTATTTATGTACCTTTTTGGTTCAGTGTGGTTAGTAAGGCAGTGTTAAGTTTTTTTTTGAATACTGTTGTAAATAAGTAAGTAAATTTGGACCTGGTCCTAAATTTTTGTTACGCCCCAAAGACAGTTCTTGCGAAACCAAATTTTTATATGTTTACTTTGACAGAAATATAAAAAAAAAAAAAATTCACGAAAGAATAATGTTAGGAAAAAAATTTTGTGAAACGGTATCATAGAATGAAATAAATTTTTATTTTATCTGGGAAAAAAAACTTTTCTTTTCGAGACTAACCTAATGTACATAAGTATATATGTTTATAACTTTGTATTTCTATGTATGTATCTTATGTATGCAATCAAAGTAAAACCATAGTAATAAAAACTTTTAAAATATTGCAATGAATTTGTAATATTCAAAGACGTTGTACATACTACACATTCTAGAACAAAGTTTTTTCTAAAAATTTCTACATAAAAACAAAATAATAAAAAATTCCTGATAAATTTGGTAAAATGTACAAAACATTAATATTTATATACATACATTTAATTTAAACTAGAATTTTGGCAATAAAAACTGAAAAAAAAAACTATATTTAAATAAAAATAATAAATGCAAATATTAATGAAATTCATAAAAGGTTCTATGAGTTAGAATCTATTCTGTGTATGTATGCGTGCAATGATAAATATTTAAATGAATATTTTTGATTATAAAAAGCAAATAATAAATTATACTAACAGATTTCAAATAAAAAAATATACATTTATTGTAATTAAAATTACTATAAATTATTGGAAGTGAAATTAAAAATATTTTTTTTTTTGGTTTAAATAAAAAAAAATCTAAGATAATTTTGTAGTTATAAACTGTAACTATTTTAAACAAATTTAAGTTAAAATTTTAATACTCATGGTAGGTTTCTGAAAAGAAAGATTAAATAAAACAAAATATATGAAAAAAAAAAAAAAACTATTTTATATTAATTAATAGATTTTTTTTGTCATATCAAAGTAATATTTTATTGACTTAATTTATTTCTTAAAATTCTATGAAATCAAATATAATTACCCTAGAGTAAAGAGAACCGGTTCAAAACTAGTCACGTGAGAGGTTCTCAGAGCTAGTGACCCGTCCCATTTTCGGAACTTTATATGAGAAGAACCTGTCACTTTTACATGGGGTTGTCATTGGAGGTGGCTAATTAGCCCCTTGGGACAGGTCACAGGATAGGTCCTAGGACTTGTCCAAGAGGACAGGTTCAGTAACGATTAATGTAATAAAAATTTTATAAAAATTCGGTAATTGTTTACTTCTTAAACATTATTTTTATTATTATCTTTGTTGAATTATGTTTATTTCAATTTTATAATTTTTCGTTAATGTCGATGGCGGCACCCCGGCTCGAACCCATGTTCTTCTGATGTATGTTATGTTTTATAGTCTTCACCGCTTACCACTGGTTGTTATTGCGCCGAGTTGCTAATTGCACACTTAACGAGCATGTTATAAATTAACTCTCAACTGTTAAATAGTGAGTGTGCTTGTGTCAACTGGTTCTCAATTGGAACTTTGGTGACGAGTTAGGTGTCAATTGGTACTCAACTAGTACAGAGGAACCGGACCATTACTGCAATTGTCACAAATTTCCCGCAGGGTAATTATATATTTTTTTTCACTAATGACCTTTTGGCTATTAAAGGTCTTTTTTCGAAAGGTATTTATTTAACATAAATAAAATTTGTATTCAAAGATTATTTATTTATTCATTCATACAAATACAAAGAAAAGTTTGAAAATAATTTTTGTAAACAAATACTTGACACCCTTAAGTAATGATTCTGTACGAAATGCAAACAATAATGTAATGATCTTGAAAATAATATTACTAATGTAAATATAAAAATAAAAATATTTGGCTACAAATGTTTTATATTTTCAACAAATAAAAAGTCAAGGTCAATGCCGCATTTCACAGTTTTCCCTAAGGCACATGTGTGTGTGTTTTTAAGGAGCTTTTTTTCAGTTTCTTAATCCCATTTTTTGGCTTTTAAAAATAAACTTGAACTTGAAAAAATGCATAGTAGAATTTTTATATGGTTTAGGCCAGACACAATTGACTTAAAGTGAATTAGAATATAAGAAAGAAAAATAAAATGTTTATTAACTTAAGTGGAATTGAAAGAACACTACAATTTGTTAAATTATTTTTTTTTTTAAATAAACTACTAAAAATAAGGGTATTCTAAAAAAATAAATAAATTAATTAGTTATTTAGTTATTAAGTTATTTATTTAGTTATTTAGTTTTTCAGTTATTTAGTTATTTATTTATTGAATAAGTACAATATAATTACAAATTATATTCGTATTCTAAGCAAGCGGAGTAACGAAGGCCATTTCTTTGGTGGCAATCGAACCCACAACTCCCAGACTGACAGACTAGCTCACTACCAATTAGGCCATCGGGGCACCCTTATTTTTATTTGATTAATTTATTAATTGATATAATAAGAAAAATAATTGAAAGCCCTTAAATTGTTGTATATTTAGTATGATTGATACAATTAAAAAATTAATTGGAATAATTTTTATCTTTGGCTAAACGTTTAATAGACAATATTTTTCTGTGTAATAACTTAAATATTTTTTTTTTATTTTATATTCTTAATTTTTTTGCAGCGTTTTTTTCGAAATTTATAAAAGTAGATTTAGTTATTATATTAGACATTTTTGTATTAAATTTCTTTATGGTCTGTGGTATTTAATACTCATATTCATACTTAAGGAGTGCGTTCGAAAAAAATCTTAACATATATAATATTCAATAACTTGGAAATGGTTAATCTTAGAGTTTTCATTATTTTTTTATTTAATTGATAATTTATTACTGATCACAGAAAAATATAACTTTTATAGTTCTAACCACTACTAATGTACTTGTGGACCATTTTTGGTAACCCTTCCGTTAGAGAATTGATAGTTGCTTCAGTCACTTTTTTGGAACAGTGTGAATATCTTCTATTAAAATCTTCGGTATTTTGGGACACCTTTTTTGTGCTCTTCAATTCACTTTTCACAAGAGCTCAATATCTCTCCACTGGTCTAAGCTATGGACAATTTTGAAAATTGACCTCTTTTGGTACAAAAACTTTGTTATTGTTTTGGTACCACTCCAGAGCTTTCTTACCGTAGTGGCATGATACCAAATGGGTCCAAAAATGTGTGGACACGTTGTGCTCTCTTACGAAAGGAAGAAGTTATTTTGTAAATATTCCTTGACGTATATTTTGGTACAATTTGGAAAATTGACCTCTCTTGGTACAAAAACTATGTTATTGTTTTGGTACCTCTCCAGAGCTTTCTTACCATAGTAACATGATACCAAATCGGGCCAAAAATGTGTGGACATGTTGTGCTAAAAGTATATTTTGGTATTTATAGATCCGAATGTATCAAATGACTTTCCTGTTTTGCCGCAACTGCAAAAAGCTTGTTATACCAGGAATTTTGTAAGAAATTATTTCTGCTTTTGGGTCCTAAACTTATCTTTAACATTGCCTCGAGTATTAACAATAAAAAGTTTTGACACATAAGCTGCGAAAATTCTGCCAGCACATACGTTTCTTCGTCAATTATAAAACTTGAGTATTTTTGTATGAAATTTGGTTTTAATTTCCGATTCCTATTCTTGTCTTCTAAGTTTTTTGCAGCATTCCAGTTTGGAACTTTTTGGACTTTATATGTTCTTAACTCATCATTAGCTTTAACTTTTCGCACCAAATAGTCAGAGCACTGAGCTAACCGGGCTTGTTTTCTACCAAATATTTTTGGAGTTCTTTTCTTTCTTTCTTGGCCTTACCGATATCATGTGGACCTTTTTTCTTCCCGAACCATGTTTCCTATCAATAGTCAAATTCTCATGATACTGTTTAATAACATTAGAAACAGTTTGACTACAGAAATTTAATTATGTGGCCAATTAATTGTAGTAGCTATTTGGATTTTTTTGAAATTTTTTAATAATTTGTAGAACGTACATCAACATGGTTGTTATTAAAAATAATAACTGACGTATTTTTCCATTATAACTAGATCAAAAAAAAAAAAAAAAAAAATTTCAATATTGATTCCGAAAAAAGTTATGAGGCAAAACGTGTGTTAAGATTTTTTCGATCGCACTCCTTATGTATGTATGTTTTCTTCTTTAGAATAAAATTTCATTTGCTGCTGTAGGGTAAGTGATTGAAATGCTCTGAATTTTCTTTGTAACTTAACGACCTATACTGTCTATGTTTGCTTTTTTCTAGTTTTGTATGGAATGTTATGTCTTATTATTTGTCCGTTTTTGATACTTGAATACTAATCCAAACACACTCATGAATATGAACACATGTAAAATTTGGTATTGTACTTATGTGGAGTTTTTTTTTCGATTTTGGTGCCAATAAACTCACTGCAGTAAAATTGAATTTAAACAAACAAAATATGTATTTTTTTTTCTTTACGCTCTAGCACCATTTATTTTTATGTACATTTAAAATACATATTTGCTTTTTTTGTAGAGTTAAATACATACTTCTTTTTTCTATGCATATTTTTGAGTTATTTAAAGAAATTAATTTTTTAACAGTTGCAAAGGTACATTTATTTCTTTTTTCTTTTACAGCAATCAATTTAAAATACGAGTAATTTCAACTTCGTTTTATAGAGGGTAAGTTCAATATTTAATTTTACTTATTTAATTAAGTTTTTGATATAGTTTAATTAAAATTGTTTGTAACTGATGTTAAAGGAGAAGAGATTTTCTAACTAAAAGGATTTAATGCAAAACAACCATCTATAATGATGGGTGGGGGGAGTATATTGGGTTTATCATTCCGTTTGTATTATACCCCATAAAGTATATATATATATTTCTGGACTTTGTGAAAATCTATGACGACCTAGCGACGTCCGTCCGTCTGTCTGTCTGTTAAAAGCAGGATAGAGCTCGTGGCGGACATCCCATTGAAACGAAATTTCGCTTAAATATTTGTCTTATATAAGGTTTGTTTGAAGAGGAACAAAATCAGTTCATAAACAAAAATATTATGGACCATATGCATCAAACATGTACATCAACGAAAATTTGTACAAATAGTTCAAGGACCGAAGTAAACTCTAAAATCAAAAATAGAACACGCCTATTTTTGATTTTAGAGTTTACTTCGGTCCTTGAACTATTTGTACAAATTTTCGTTGATGTACATGTTTGATTACTTGACCGCTCACCTTACATATCCAACTAAATTTTGTATAATCCTGCATTTCTTATACTTCACTATGCAACCATTTCACATCTAAATTTATATTTTAGTTATTGGAAATTTCAGTTTGTTTTCTTGTTCATACTGCGCCATTTTCGTTAGATCTGTCAACGGATTCATTTTTATACTAGTTCTATTTTTGTATCCTAAAGTTACATAAAAATTTTTTTTCGATGTGGATTAATTAAAAGGCTATATCTTTTTAAACTTCAATTAACTTTTAGAAATTAAGCTCCAAAGGAGGCCATCTTATATTGCTGGTATAAGGAGTCTTTTCATGGATACTGTTGGCTCAAGAATAAAATTTGTAAAGGGCTTCTAAAAATGTTTTGTTACAAAATACTGATGCTGTGGATGCACAGATTATGCAATACCAACACATGAGATATTAATTCTATATTAATTCTATATTAATTCTAATATTTCATAAATACTTATTTGGGTTCCAGAACAGTTTTGCTCTTTTAACCCCATATAAGTTAAAAATTGTTTAAAAAATATGTGTTTTGATTTTTGCAAGAAAAGGAAGGAAGTCGTGTTTATGAGATTGAAAGATTCGGAAAGAAAATATTAGTCAATTGTATTACTCCTTCAAATTTCGACCAGACTTATAAAGCATTTAAAATTAAACGTTCATTTGTTTCTTGAAAAGTCAGGACACTTAAATTTTACATGGTCAGAGGTGAGGTGATTTCGAGTTAATTTGGAGGAACCTATAGTTCCTAGCGGAGGGGGAAGTGAGTGGCCCTCCAAAGTTGACCATCTCGGGTATGTAATTTTTTCTGAAAAATCATTAAAAATTCATTTGTGATACGACAGAAAAGAAATTTTATATAGATAGTCCTTGTAAATCTCTACAAAAAACACACTCACATGTGTAGGTTATGTCTTTTAGTTTAAGAGATATTCAGGTCGAAATAAAATTTTACCTAATTTTTAGTCAAATTTTATTTATTATTTTTTTAACTTGGCGGGTTTAACATTGCCCCTAAAACTTTTTAAAAATAGTCGCCAGATTCCTTACAAAATTCTAAATAATATTTTTGCAAGAATCATATAAATATATGAATCCGTTGAAGTTATATTAATCCGAAATTGGAACATTAACAAAATTTAAAATTTTTTTCAATTGGGTTTTTTCCAAAAAGGTGGCAATACAATGAAGTTTAAGATATTTAATTTTATAGCTTTATATGTAAGGTATACACCCAAAAAGTATTTTCTGACAGATTCCCCTTATAACGCCAGGGTGATCATTTCAATGAAAAAAGTCAATTTTTTTAATACGTTTTATACGGATTGGGATTTTGGGTATTTTCATGTAAAAAAGTGGGAATTTAATTATATGATTTTAGGACAAGCTTATACATATTATACTGAAATTTCAATAAAATATCAACATTCGTTTAAATTTTATTAATATTTAAATAATAATTTTATTAAAAAAAAAACCCAAAAATTCTAAATTTTATGTCCTTCGAGAAATTCTGCAATCAAATTACATTCCACTAACTATTTTTCATAAATTATCAATCTCCATATTCTAACGTTTTCTTAGATTTAGATTTTTGTGAAAAATAAGTTTTGAATTCAATAAATCGTCAGAGGATATGATCAGTTTAAGAATTTAATGCAATTTATTACATAAACATACAGTAGCGAGCATAAAAAATGCAACTCTAGGCTATATGATTTTTGATCGTATTGATTAGGGCTAGAACTTCATTAAATTAGCCAATTCTCTTGTGATTTTATTCTTTGCGGTCTTAGCCAACTATTGTATGTCATTTTGTTCCAAATTGTTGCGCATACGAACAGTTAATAATATTTTTTTTTTTTAAGTTGTAAATTTAAGGGAGCAAAAAAAAAAAAGTGCAACTCCTAAAAAATCATCGGATTTTTTTAAATTTTGATAAAAATAATTATTGAAAAATGATGAAAACTATAATTTGGTAGTATTACCAGTAATTACTACCAATACATATAAATTTAAGGTAATTTTAACTAAAATTAACTAAAAATAATTAAAAAAAAAAAAAACAAAACACTATTTTTTCCATACTTTTTAAGAATTTTCGAATATTTTTGAATAACATTCTGATAATGGCAGTGAAATAATATTAATATGTAGTTCTAATATGAAGATTCTTAAAAATTATCTTAAAGAAACAATATTGAAACGATCATGCCTGTAACAATTGATACAAGTCATTTAACAGTAGGTATTTTAAAGCTACTATTGCCAGCAATCGTTGATTTAATAATGTAAATATGGAAACAGGATATCCTTCTAAAATAACACATATTATTTACTTATATAAATCTTCCACCTTTACTTTAAGAGGCAGGTCCTTTATTATTTTTACGAGTACTGTATAATGGAAATAAGAGCCTATTACGATAACTTGAATTAATTTTACTCTAAACCCATATATTTCAATTTTAGACGGTTTAGGTAGACATACTTACTTAAATATTAATTTCCAATAGTAAACAAGTCCAATAGTCCAATCATCACGAAGGATGTACTTTTAATTTTTCAGCATATGAAGAGTTCAAAATAGGTATATTTCTTAACTGTTTTTCCTTGTGTTAGAAATTGTTCCAGGATCAAAATCAAGTTATATTTGTACATTATAGCGATACAGGGCATTCGATAATGTCATATCATTGGGAAAAAAATATTTTAAGCTGTTGATTCCATCTCAATAACGATCGAAAGTGGTTGCGTTATTTCGGCCGAAAGGTCATACTCAATTATAAATTATGAAGTTAAGCTAAACTATCATAAATATTTAATCGCTTATTTATAGAAAATGTTTGTTGGTTTTAAAACAACTAAAAAAACAAATAATAATTCCAAAAATATCAATCTCTATTGTAAAATGTCCAAAACAGTTCAGAAAAATATCAAAATTTAATAAAATTGAAATTTATTGCAAATATTTATATTATTTGTAGATTTAATGTATTCTAGACAATATGCAACGATAGAAAATCATGTTTTTTAACAACACTATAGTTTCCAACCATTTCCAATCAAAATTTTTATCAAAATTTTAAAAATAATATTTATTTGTTTAGAGTTGCATTTTTTTTGCTCGCTCACATTTTCAACTGCTTTTACTAAACGTCCAATAATTTTCGTTACGCACAAAAATATTAAACAAAATTATATGCAACAGGTATCTATTACCACAAATAATAAAATCACATTAGTACTGTTACATTAGGACTTGCTATAAGCAAAATATATGCGTACAAAGATCATATCACATAGCGTTGCATTTTTAATACTGTATATATGTACATGGTTGCGTATGATTAATATATTGCAAAATTATAATTCAATAAACAACATATTCTATCAACAATTCACCTATTCAAGTATTCGATAACTTATTATTTAACATTAAAGATAAACTAAAAACTTTAATAAAAATATTAATTTTCTATAAGTCAAACATATCCAGACACCCAAAAATAAAAATAGAAATTCTCCCTTATAAACCACAATATATATAATTATAACGAAATATAAATAAACTTGTACTATTTCCACCTACATAAAATACAAGTTTAATTCATTATACGCAAAAGCTTGATTTAATTAAGTTTAAAATATTAAAAGTTTTTATAAGATTAAAAGCTGAAAACTCTTACCATATTGAAAATCTCATGCATAGAAAATGAATGATTATGATTTATTTAAGTTAGGATTTCTTTGGCAAGAAATTATATTAAAATTGTCTTCTTTATAATTGTTTTATTATAATTATTTGACTTTTAAGTAACCTTTAAGCAATTTATGTTTTGCCTTAAAATTTGTTTAACAACAAAATAATACCTAATATAGAATATTATCTTATTTACTGATTGTGTTGAAAGGTTGTGTTTGGTTACAGTTATAGTTAATTTTAAAATAACAACAACAATAATAATTTATAATCATACTTGTATAGTTAATTATAAACTTAAAGATCATTCAATTTAAGACAATTCATTTGATTTCATTTTGGTTAAACTGTGACACAAAAAGTCTTTGAAATGGTTCGTTATTAAGGTCATCCATAAAATTGACTTCTTAAAGAAGTTTAAAGGAAATTGTTTAAAATTTTTATTTATTTTATTTTTTAGTTTTTCATATGATTACGGTTTACATTTCCATTGTTTTTATTCTCTGCTCATATGGGACTTAATGTAAAATTTGATTTAAAATATTATATAAAAACTATAATCTTGATTATAGTGTTATATCTCCAAAATTGTTGCCTTGTGTTATTTTGCATTTTAAGCAACAGTATTATTTTTTCTTCCCATTGTTTTCTGTTTAACCAATTATCATTTTCATTTAATATGGTCAGGGCAACCAAAATTATGTTCTAAATAAGTATTTTATGCGTATAAAAAATTCTCTTAAAGTCGGAAAATATGCTCTTAAAATTTAAAAATATGCTCTTATGCTATATTTTACATTATCATTATCCAATCTAAAATATTTTATCAGGAAAGAAGATGAAAACTATTAGGGAATCGATTTTGAAAAATTAGTTTGACAGTAAAACAAAATTTTACTAATAGCTAAATATAGAAAAAATATTTGTCTCTAGTAAAATATATGAAAAATTTGTATGCCAAAATATGCTGCACTAAATCGATGCCAAAAATAAAATTTTTTATATTATTGTTTTCCCTGGCTATGAAATATACGAGAACGTGTCTTATAATTATTGTATTGCAATTTTAAACTTCTTAGAATCCCTTAAGTACATACATATGTATATTTGTGTAAAATCAGCTTGATTCTTTGTGTATTTAAATATAACTTTTGTATTTGTAAGATTATTTTAATTGTATGTATTGGTTTAAGAGGTTTTTGTAAGAATAACAACAATATTGAGTGAATATGATTAAAATGTGTTTTTGTATAAGTAATAATCATATTTATATTTGTATTTTAATTACACAAAATCTTGGGAAAATTATACAATTTAATTTGCTAAAAGAAGATTATAGAATATTCAAGAATTACAATAAGATAATAAATTAAATTTTGTATTTTTTTTCAAGGATAATTTTTTAAGTCAGCAATTATTTACGATAAATTTGAGTGCTCTTTACGGAAGGCAGATATTTTTTTGTATATTTGTCAAATATTTTATTTATTGTATGTGTTTGATTGATATGCTGATTCAGGGTATTTTTTATGTTAAATAGATTTTTAGATACTAAATAGGAAATAGGTAAAATATGTTCACTCAAAGGTCAAGGAAGGTCATAATACAAAAAGAATAATTCATATTTTACATCTAGAGAAGTAGATTTATTGTTACCAGATGGTCAAATATTAAAGACTAATTTTGTTACATTTAAAAATAGTAATATTATATTTTTTTATAAAAAAAAGTTCCCAGCAAAAAAGGAACTGAAAAAGAGCTGAAAAAATTATGAATCTAATATTGTGTTGTCATTGATAGGATGTTCTTCTTTTATACTTCTTGTTCATTTCTTTAGAAGTACTTCCCTAAAAACTGTGTTTATAAAATTTGTTAACAAAAATTCTGTTTAAGCCGTTTTAAAATATAATAAAAATTCTTTAAAATTAATAAATTTTTATTTTTTTTTCTAGCTAAAAATTCATTACTTTTTTGGAAGTAATTATTAACAACTTCCAAAAAAGTTTAAAATATGCACTTTTTTCTACTTTTGAAGTGGTGAAAATGTTCTTTTTTGGAAGCTCTTGATCTTTTTTTTGCTGGGTTATAAATAACTTCAAATTAAAAAAAAAAAAAAAAAATACTTTGTTGTAAACCTAACAGTATTTAGTTAAAATAAATTGAAGAAAAACTGTAGAACTTATTCGATTTTATCTTGAACAACTTACTAAAGCTTCCGCACATTTCTCATTTTTACCCCAAAAAGTATGCACCAAATCAAAGATAAAATAAAATGCTTCGTCTTAAAACATATGATGTTTTTTTTTTTTTTTTTTTTTTTTCTATAAATTTCAGTAAGTTTTTAGGCGATTTTAAAGATTAATATCTCAATTAGTTTTAAACAAAATAAAATTTAATATTTTGTGCACAAATATTTAAATTTTAAAGAAAACTATTAAGAACGTTATATTTAGTTTGGACGAATTTTTAATGCCCCTTATTAGTACGAAATTTAAAATTATATGGACGCAGAGAAAGACAGACAAACGGACACATTTCGATATGTATAATTTTGAATGAATATTTTGATACGTTACAAACGTTGTAAAATTGACACACCTTTAGTTAAGATGTTATGTTTGTTTTTTAATTTGTTTATGAGCTCATAAAAATAGTTTAAATTAACTTTTGCAAATATTTTAATTTAAAAAAGCTTTTTGTCATATTTTACTTCGTAACTCTTAAACCAAAAGAAGAGGATTAAATTATCAATATTTAATTTTTTTTTTTTTAAATTTTAAAATACAGTTTTTTAAGAAATTGAGCATTGATCTCTATATAATATCGATTTTGACCTTTGAACTTTCGTAGTAATTAAATTTTAAACAAGTCATTTTAATATATATTTTTCTGTTAAATAAAGTTATGAGCAATAAGTTTAGTAGTTATGAGCACTAACGTATGTACACTAGGGTACCCAGCAAAAACTTTGGCTGCCAAGTAATGAATAATATAATGGCTTTACACTACTAACACATTAGCTGAATAACCCATTATTTTAACATTAGAGCCAACTACTTCCCTCATGTCATTACTTAGATGTCATTACAAGAACTAATTACTTTTAATAACTCTTTGATTTTAAAGTACTACTGAAGTAATTATTCGTTAAAACAAGAGGAACTAGTTGCATTTTAAGTTACTAATAAGTAATGAAATTTTAGGATATAAAAAGCTGTTTTGTTTTCACTTTTTTTAATTTTAAACGTGGATTTCATAAATTCAAAAACTTAAAAATAAGAAAAACATTTATACTATTTTAAAAACTATTTTAGATTAAAAATTAATTCATAAGCTAATTTTGTCTACTTAATTCCTTCTTTAATTCAGCCAAAGGCAGAAAGAGAGACATGCATATTTGAATGTGTTTGTGTATTTTATTTGATTACGCTCTTTGTTGCAAATGTGTTTGTTATATCTAGCATAGAAAAAAATAATATTTTTGTTTTTTTGTTTTTGCTTAACCAAGCGACATGATCATTCTTTGTTGAAAGCTAAAACATAACTAAATGATTTTTTTTTTCTTATATACATAGTCAATTGTTTAGCTTCGTTAACATTCGTGTTGTGTATGTGAAAATGCCGAAAACACTCGGCTCTGGAGTGCTATGGGTGCCTTTCCCTGCTTTAAATACATTAATTGGTAAACTGAAAATAAAAACAATTAAAAGTAGTTTTTGAAAAACTCAGATCATAAGTAATTACATATGGGGTTATAAATTAGTAGTCACTAAACTACACTTGTATAACTCGAGAACGGTTTGTTCTATTACGATAAATTAAACTCCAATATATAGCGAATTAAATTGTCTTTAAGCTGAATTTACATAATCTTTGTTCAGTTAATATTTCCGTAGTTATTTGATAATGGAAAAAAATAAAAAAAAAAAAAAAAATAAAAATCGTGAATTTTGATCCATTTTCGAATTTTATAGTTTGACTGCTGAATAAGGTGATGATATTAGTCATGCCCATAAAAAGAAATCGATATGTGATAGAAAAAAAGTGATTGCAGATCCTTGTTTAACTCGTGCGCTTAGTTTACCTATTTTTGTTTCAAGAATATTTTTTTTTTGCCCACCACTGTATTTCTGTGAAATTGTATGTAATATGGGTATTTTTACTTAACTGTGAATAAAATCAAGATTTATGCATCAATTTTAAAGATACAGGCCTTATTTTATTCGCAGCATTAAGATAAAGATGATAAACTTAGACATTTTTAAAGTTTTCATTTATTAAAACAAATGGACCTTATTATTCGGAATAAAAAAAATAATGTATAAAAATTGTTTCCACAATTCCTTAAAAACTAAAAAAAAAAAAAAATCATTTTTTTTTTGACACTTATTTCAAAATTTGAAAATATTTTTAGTACGCATTTTTTTGTTAACACTTATGTCAATCGTACACACCGTTCTTAAGTTAAAAGGAAATATACTAGAGTAATGGCCTTACTATTGCCGAAATATTAGACATGCCCATAATAAAAAAAATCCAGACCTGATGGAAAAAAACTGAAAGCAGATTCGTGTTTAGCACATCAAAATACATCAAGTCCAACTATTCGTATATGGCGTTGTATTTTTTTTTTTTTTGTCGACCAGTGTTATTTTAGAAAGTTTAAAAATATGTTCTATATGACGTTCCCTTTCATAATTTTAGGCTAAGTTTAAATGTAGCTCGCAAAAAGGGATTATGGACCACCCTTATGTACACTTTGGGAAAATATTCGATAGTTTTTTCCATAGATTTTTGACATAGATATGAAGCTTAAAAAAACTCAATTGAAAAAAAAAAAAAATTACTCAAAAAGGCTACAATTGTTTTTTTTTTTTTCAATAAAATTTTTTACTAACACATTTTAAGGTTTTTTTTGACAACCGACTTAGGTTTCTGACAAATGAACTTCATATCTATGTTATAATCTATGGTTTTTTTCATTTTTATAACGTCATATTTTTGGACGGGAAAGGGTCTTCAGTTTATTATTTGGGCAACACTTGCAAAATGTAATAACTGTGGCGAATTTCATTGAAATTGGAGATATCAAATCCGTAAATGCCTACTTTTTGTCCGTTTTGATATGGAATATGAAATGAGTATGTCAGTTTTTGAGTAAAAATATTTTTTAGCAGAGTGTAATTTAAGTCTTTAATACTGAAAATACTTACCCTGTTCATAGAATATTTTACAACAAAGGAAGTCTGCTTATATTATACATATTTTAACATTCCTTATAATCATTTAGACAATCTTAAGTAGTAATTGTTCCATTAAATCTTATTTCCTATAGGCGATACTCTAGTCAATTGTTTTGTTTCAATAATCATTTTATTTTATATTAATTGTTATGTTTCCATATAATTGCCTTAAATCCCACTTCACATATGTTGCATTCAACATAGAATTGCTCATACACAAGACTAGCTGTAAAGAGTTTTTAAATAAGTTGTGTTATTTTGTGTATTTGGAAGAGCTTTGAAACAATTTAATTTACTGTTGTGGATTCAAATAAGCTCAAAAGGATAAAACTAAAATTGAAAATTTAATAAAATTTATCATTAGTAATAACCCAGGAAAAATTGTATTAGTTCTACAACTAGTTCCAGAACACATGAAAATAAACTGTACTTCTACTACTTTGGCGTTACGATCAATGATTTTTGTTTGAAATTGTCACCTCCAGAACTAGTTCTGTGGAAGTATTAGTTAGTCAGTACCCATTCTATGGAACGGTTCTAGAACTAGTTCTTTAATCAGTGATTTTTTTTCTAAATTGTCACATTCAGAACTAATTCCATACAAGCGTTAGGGAACGGTTTCAGAATCTGTTTTTTATTTTTTATTCTAATGGGATATTTTGTAAAGGCCACTTTTGAAATCAATATAATATTTGAAATACTCTTTTTTTTTTAATTTTTGAAATTTTGTATACAAGTATTTTAAACAGTTCTAGGAATTCATACGAGAACCAGTACTTTGTTCTCAGAAGTGATGTAGAAGTCATACAGAATTATTTCTTAATCACTAGTTCTCTAAAACATTCCTTAAAACCAATTTAGAATCAGAATAAGGCTCTATTCCATTATTGTCAGAATTGGTTGTGATACCACTAGTTCTGAGGATGTTATTAAATAATCTGAAGTGGTTCTGATTACACCAGTTCTAGAACTAATGATTTTAGAACATGTTCTAAATTTTTTCCTGGGAATATATTTTAAAATACAGTAAAAAGGTTTTCAAATTAAAAAAAAATAAATTAATATTTTATATTTATGCTACACCCTGTTATTTTAAACGAAATTGTTAAGCTTCCATTTTAATATTGCAACAAATTATAATTGATCTCTAATAATAATAACAATAGCAACAGTAATAATTGTAAAATTCGCAACATCTTGTTACATGAAAATGCTCTTTACAAACAACACTGTTCATATTCAACATGAATTTCTCTATAATTTACCAAAAACACATACATACATAAGAATACTTTCTTATCGTTAATATGAATGAAAGTAGATGGGTTTAATAGACGAGTTTGTGTGTGTGAGTGTATGTATGCGTGTTTATAAATATCTTTGAAAAACTTATTGACATATTTGGTTTATAAATCTTCTTACTTACATACATACATACTTACAAACTCATATAGTAATATATTTGATACTTAAATTTTAGGCCACTTATATTACAAGGACTTTTCTGACCAAAGTAACTTGACATTTTATAACATAAGTTGTGGTGTCCTTCGCCCTTAACTTCTTTTATACTTAAGATAAGTATAAGGCTGAGAAAACATAAAGGACACAATAGCTAATGACGATAAAACATAGAAGATACAAGTATTTTTGTAAATAAAATTAATACAATTTGGGAATTGACTTTAATAAAATGTTTGTTTTTCTTTGTTGGTAAGTATGTTCACTGAGCGATCAAATTTAAATTATTTTTAATGGTATAAACAATTTTCACAAACATTTTCTAATCGAAAATTATAAATTTGTTGCAAATTGGCAAAATAGCAATTTTAAAAAGCTTTTCATAACTAATTATTTTCGGAAAGGATAAGGAAAAATAATGAGCAACTTTTGCATTTTCTCAAGTAAAGAAATTTTTACATTTCACTTGTTATGATTTTTATGCACGTGTACTTAAGTCATTTTTAATAATTTACCTTGTCTTTAATTTTAACTTTAGCTTCAGAACTTTTTATACTTTAAGCACAACTTACACACGTCCATTTGTCACTTCTTAGAGGGTCATGCAACATTTGTTGTTTTTTTTTTTTTTTGTTTCTTGTAGATGAAATTTTTCTCTTTAGTTAAAGTGTTCTACTTTTACGTACTCGTTTCCAGCGCACAGTGGGGGCAGAATCGACATTTGTGGGAAATTAATCTGTAACTTCTAATCGGTTGATTAGATTTACATAAAATTTCACATAGGCGTAGCAGATTTCTATATCATTTAGATATAGAAGTTTATTTGAGAAGTTTTTCTGATTTTTGGAATTAAAAGATAACTTTTGTAAAAAATTGGTTTTTGAAGAAACTATAAATATTTAATAACTAATAAAATCTTAGTTTGTTAAGATATCTTAACAAAATTTTAGCAATTGTTGACTTTAGCATTTGAAATGTTAAAGTGTAGAAAAATTTAAGATTTTTGTTAAAGGAATTCCACCTCGGAATTCGGTATGGTTTGTACTTAGTCTTGTTGTACTTAGTCTTTGTAAAGATTCCGTTCAGAAAAGTATAAAATTATTATATGTTCTTAAAGAATTTTTTTTTTTTTTTTAGAAATATACTTTTTCAGCAAAAAAAAAAAAAAAAAAATTGATGGACTTTTTTTATGTAATTTTTTTTTTTTTTTAAAAATCGCCAAAAATTCATTTATGATATGGCGGAAAATACATTTAAATATACTGTTACTATCCACATTTTTGTCAATTTTTATTTTTTTTTTTTTGTTAAATTCTCAATTATCAATGCTGGGATCAGTATAAAATTATTTCAGTTAAATATTTTTATATGTAAGATAAACATAACGTATTTTCTGAAGGACGAATCTTTTAACGACAGAGTGATGATTTCAATGAAAGAAGTAAATTTTTGAAAGATGTTTTTCCGAGATTGAGTTTTTCTAATTCCCTAATTTAAGGACAACTTTTTCTACATTATGTCAGAATTTCAATAGTATTTCTTTGTTCATTTAAAATTTATTTCGATTGAATGGTATCTTTAAACTTTTTTTTTTTTTTTTTTTAATAATTCAATTATTCAAGGATTTTATATAAATGTTTAAATAATATACGCAAAAAATAATAATTTTGAAAAAAAAAAAAAAAATGAAAATAAAAAATAGTGCACAGAACGATTTTTTTTAGAAATAAATCTATAACTTTAGAACTGCTGGGTTAATATGAATATAATTTAGCGTGGACAGTCCTTAGGTGTATTTAAATTGTTTTGGAGCACATGCCCTTAGGTGATTAGGGAGACGGGGGGAGGACTTCCAAAGTTGGTCACCTCGGGTATAAACATTTTTAAAAAAATCGACAAAATTTAATTTATTTTGTTGATTGAAAAAAAAAAAAAAAAAAAAAACAAAATGTTTGCACATAGTCCTTATAATTATTTACAAAAAATACGCTTACATGTGTGGTATATCTCTTTTACTTTAAAAGATGTTCGGACCGAAGTCAAATTTTAACCCATTTTTGGACATGTTTTTTTTTTTTAGATTTTTTGAGTCTAAACATTTTTCTAAAATATTCTTTGGATTCTGTACAAAATTCTAAATAAATTTCGTGCTAGAATCATATATCAATGTGGTTTAAATAAATAGTTATATTATTTTGAAATAGGAAATTAAAAAAAAAAAAAAAAAAAAAATTTAGATTTTTTGTGATTTTTTTTTTTCAAAAAGGTGGTACATTTATTCACTTTAAAATCCATTACTTTCCTCTGGACCATACATTTTTTTTCATGTTTCTAAAAGAATGCTTAACATAAATGCGTTTAAAACAAATCCGAGGGCAGTTGGGGTAACAGCCTCCCCGCTAGCCCTATCAGAATTTCGTTAATTTTAATTTTTATTTTTTTGTGGAGCTCATAAATGTCCGAATCTATATACCCACCATCAACTTTTTCAAATTTTACGTTATATGGAAGGGAGCGGTGAAGTGGGCAGTAAATTGGGCGGACCACGCCCATTTTTTGTTTCCGAGTATACATTGGCCCTTGAACTATTTGAACACAATTTCTTTGAGATTTACCTTATATGGGAGGTGGGCGGTAAAGTGGGCGGACCGCACCCATTTTTTGTTTCCGAGTTTATATCGACCTCTGAACTACATATACGTACAAAATTTCGTTGTCGTACGTGCTTTTATTGAAGAAATATCAGCAGAAAAGTATGACGCGGACACCCTGTGTTTCTAGTTTTTAGCCCATAACTTTTTTGTTTATTACTACTATCTTCCTACGTTGCCTCGTTCGAGCTCTATCCTGCTTTCAACAGACAGACAGATGGATAGACATAGCTAGATCGACTCAGAATCTAACCAGGACCCAGAAAATATATACTTTGTGGGGTCTTAGATGATTCCTTCGACATGTTACACACGGAATGACAAAATAAAAAAAATAAAAAAAAACAACCTTGATAACATACCTACATATGATCGCTAAATACACAAAAAATATTTAATAAGCCACACCTCTTATAACTAAAATATAAATACTTTATCATTTATATATTATTATTTTTCAAGTAATGACCTTTCTAATGGTATCAAATACTTGCATAAATACTACAATCATTTAAAAACTAACTGAAACTTTACCCCCTTCAGCAAAATTTGGACATTTTGCTTAATTTCTAAGCTGCACAGCAGTTTTAACGTATTTTTAAACAATTTTGTGTAACTTTTGAACCGTTAAATATATTTCAAAGAAGTATCACAGTATATTGCATAAATATTGCTGAGGTATGTTCTAAATGTTTTGGAGGAGCACAAGTGTCTAGTTGGTCTCGGGACAGGGGGGAAGACCTTCGAAATGGATTACTTCGGATATTATACACCCAGAGAAATATCAATCACATACGTGTTGAAAACGATACCATTCTGTGTCAATACTGAATCTACACCGTATGTGTTTAAATTATACACTGTGTGTTCAATTCATATTGAAAATCGATACCTAATTGGCACCAAGTTGAAACCATTTCGGTATCAAATTGTTAAATTACATATGTTTTCTAATAAATTTGTTAACGAAAGGTATTAAAAAGCTGTTACCGTAAATTACCAATGTGACCAAAACCGTTGTTGATTTTGAATCGATTTTTTTCCCTTAGTGTATAAGAAATAATTAAAAGAGTTAAACCACTTTCGGAGATTCTCTTCCTGCCCACGAACTAGCTAGAAACTTGTGCTCCTACAAAACATTTGGTAAATACCTCACCAATAATTATGTGAAATTTCATTGAAATATGTATATTTAACGTTTAAATTAAATGGATGAAAAAAAAGAAAACAATTAAAAATTTTCTTTCTTGGATAATCGACGTTGCCGGTTAATCGAATCACGGATAATCGAGACCCCCAATATATTTTTCAGAAAAGCGCTTCAAATCTTAATTTTTTGCGTCTGAAGAAATTTGACCAAATTTAATAGTCTTTTATAAATTATGATGCTCCATATTCTAACTTTTCCTATGATACCAAATACTTTTTTAATGACTTACCCGAGATGGCCAACTTTGGAGGGCCACCCACTACCCCCTGACTCGCAAAGAATCTGTACTCCTCCAAATCAACTTAAAAATACCTCATCTCTAATAGGTTCTCAAGTTATAGAATTATTAAAAAAGCGTTTTGGAACCACTATGCATTCCTGAAGGTAATATTACCTATTACCTATTCTAAACATAAAATTATACACTCCTCTCCTATGCCTATGTGAAATTTACCATAAATCTAACTAGCCAATAAGAAGTTACAGATTTATTTCCAAAAAAAAAATTCGATTCTAGCCCCACTGTGCAGCGCTAGATAAATAAGTATTAGGGCAAAAAAACAAACTAAAGAAACTTAGTTAAATTGCGCTTTTCATTTTGAGTGAAAGTTGGCAAGAAAGTTTTAAAGTGAAAAAGTTAGCGCGCTAAATGTCATAAGATGTATTTGTGTGTGAGTTTGAGTTTATTGTGATTTTTATTTTTTGGCAGGAAGTTGACCTTTGGCTAAATGGAAAATTTGATCACATTAGATGAGAAAATATTTTAAGAGTTAAAATATATTTTTATATAAAAAAAAATCATTGTTTCAATTATTATATATCATTGTAGATCTTCATTTTAACAAATTATCTCTATAAATTTCTTAACAAAACTATTGAAATGCTATAAGTATAAGTAATAAGAATTAATATTACTCATACGTAATTAATTATAACAATCGCTCAATAGCTCCTTAGTCATGTAAATTTTAAGCATTACATTCAGCCAAATTAGTTATTAACAAAGAATTAGATAAATGTCTTTATTTGTAGCCATTTATAATCAGTCCTAAGAAAAGGGACCAAAGAAAAAGCAAATAATTAACATTTAGGGTTTGATAAATGATAAACAAAACTAAGGAAAAGTTGACCAACCACCGTAACAATGTCATAAATATATATTTCTATACTTTACCAAAAATAAAGAAAAAAAAAAAACAACTTTCCAAAAAGAATATTTCAGCTTGATGACCACCAAATAAAAACAAATTTCTACTAATTTTTTCTTTCTTAGCTGTTTGGGGTTTTTGCCAACACAAAAACCATTAACCAGAAAACACAAAATAATCATTTATTTACTGCTGCTTTAAGGACGAGTGTAGAAAAGCGTAAAAAAATAATGTCTAAAACCATTTGCTTGTTGTAACCCACTCTTTCACTTTCTTATTTTTATATGACTATACAAAGACTTGGGTGCGTTTTGTAAGTCAAATAAAATGTAAAAGTTGTGATATATTTTTTTTTCCACACTTGGAATTTTTGTTTGTTTTTGTGGTTCTTTGTTGAAATTAAGACAAATAATAATGGACAGAACAAACAAACAAAGTTTCTTAAACACCCAGATTATCATTTTTTTTCTTGGATAAAATATGTCCGTTAAAGATTTTGAAGAAATTTATTACAAAACTTCAGCCAAAGGTTTGATTTAAACCAATATATTATTTTTCTTAAATGATTAAGTAAATTTTTCAAATTGAAGGTTATTTATTGTAAAAATTCTTAAATGGATTTTTCTTGTAATAATTACCTAAATTAAGTGCGAATTTATTTTTTAAAATATTATTGGAAATATTCTATTGTTATTTTATATTATACTTTAGTATATTAATAATTTGCCAATATTTATCATAATAAAGTTTTGATCCTTTATTGAGTAAAAAATGGTAAAGAAAATATTATAAAATTAATAAATTTTTTATTATACTTGAAATGTAATTGTTAAGAAAATTGAAATCACAACATGAAAACCAATTAAATGTAATATTAAATGTTTTCCCAGTATTACCATGACTATTAAATTATGTCTACTCTACAAGGATGTTAGCCAAATGGCCTAAAAAAATTATGAATAATGTGACCAACATTTTTTTTTTTTTAAATTTACGATTTTTTGCCATTTTTTAAATATGTAAATTTTTGAATTATCTTATTCTATAGAAAAAGGAGTAATAACTGATTAACTGAATGATTTACTTGGTGATTCATCATCGCACAGCCCAATCGGTTAAAGCTAGAAAGATTAAATATGGACTGAGGATTGGTCTCCTACCGAATAGATCCACTAAGACGGAATTTTTGGAAATTCGAATGTTTAGGGAGAAAAAAAAAAAAAGGATAAAATCGGCAACCATTCCAAAAGTAATAGAGATACAAAAAATTTAACGTTATTCATTTGAAAAATTTTCGGATAATTGTCTGGTACTTTTTTTAATTCGTCTCTTTTATGGAAAAAAGGTTAAAAACTGTAATTTGGTAATTTTTTGGAACCTTATTTATCTTCTAATCCAGTATGCATAGAAATAAAATGTACATAAAATTAGTATCTTATCGAAAATTAGCGAATACAAGTTTGATACTCTTTGGAAATTCGAACGTTTGAGGGGTAAAAATCGTACCTAATTTTGGTGATTTTTTCACAAAACATTTTTCATTTTAACTGACACATACGTATGAATATTTTAACGGTAGAACCCAGTAAAATTTATAAATTCATTGCAATACAACCTTTCTTACATTCAGGGGCGAATAAAAAGAACCAAAAAAGGAATAAAATCGGAAATAATTATAATTGTACTTTTTTAATTTTCTATAATATTGAACCTAGAAACACACAATTAAAGATACATGGTTGGTCCTATGTGGTTAAGAATTCAAGAGGGGAACTTTGTGATACTTTTTGGTTCTACCAATGGTACTTTTTGAATTTTCTATAATATTGAATGTATAAATATGAAATTTAAAATATATGGTCCTTAGTGAATGAGAATCCAGAAAAGAGAATTTGTGGTATTTTTAAAATATATGGTCCTTAGTGAATGAGAATCCAGAAAAGAGAATTTGTGGTACTTTTTGAATTTTCTAAAATATTGAACCTGGAAACATGAAATTCGAGATATAAGTTCCTAAGTGAATGAAAATCTATTAGAGGGGACTTTGTGGTACTTCTTCGTTCTTCTAATGGTACTTTTAGAATTTTCTATAATACTGAACATAAAATCATGAAATTAAAATATATGGTCCTATGTGGGAGTGAAGCTGACAGAAGACCAACATTATAGCTGTTCCCACGGGAGATATGAATCATAATTGAATTTTATGGGTTTCTTCACTTTCGGTATTTCATTTTGTTTTTGTTCTAAGGGCCTTATTTTATAAAACACTTTCCCTTACTTTGAAAAATTTGTCATGTAATTTTTTTTTATTTTTAAAAAATTTGTATGGAAATTTTATCAAAGTGAGGTGAAGGGATTTACAAAATAAGGGTGTAAATAAAAAGGCTAAAAATTTTTTATCTGGTCCATATTAGGACTACTGCAAGTTTGGATAAAATGGGTTTTGGAAGCGCACTTAGAAATATTATTTAAAAATTTATAGGTTTAAAACTATAACTTAACACAATTTGAATTTATAATACAGTATAGTTTTTATAAAAAAAAAAAATCTACGCTAACGAAGTAGTGGGTGTACTGCTCGTTTATTTTATAAATCAACTAAAACAAAATTAATTCAATAAATTTACTGTAATTTTTTAAATAATCCATTTTATGAATATTAGCTCTGTTCAAGTACGAATCAGATTTATAGACTTTAGTCAAAATAAACAAAATATAAAAAAATTTAAGTTCGGAATACTTTCTGACTAAAAACTGTAATTCAAACTAATACTGGAAGAGTAAATTTTATTTGTTTATTAGTAGCTTGTGACGTAATCTAATCCAATGACTGCTTGAAAGATTTTTGCGAAATTTTCAATACAGAAAAAAGGTTTTAGGTTGAACCAAATTTTCGAAGAGTTATTATTTAATTGTTCAAATTCTAATGAAGTTTGATGTTTTGATCATTAATTATAAAGGGTATTAATTTCTTAGAAAAATGCCATCAATTAAACAATTCAGAATATATTTAATCATTTAATTCTTTAATTCAAATTGATTTTGCAAAAGATTAAAAATCAAATCTAAAAAATATTATATAGCAATTTTTATACCCACCATCAAAAAGAAAAGGGGTATATTGATTTTGTCATTCCGTATGTAACATGTCGAAAAAATCATTTAAGGGCCCATAAAGTATACATTTTCTGGGTCCTGTAGTGCGATTCAGTAACTTGTTTTAACGATAATCGAATCGTTAAAAATAGTAAACAACAAAATTGTCGATTTCGTTATTCTGTAACACTTTTAACGATACTTGTTTGGGTTAACTTAAAGACAAAAATTTTTGTGTTGTTATATTAAAAACAAAAAGTAGACAAGAAGTCAACCCTACGACTAAGTCGCTCTTTTGCGGATGTAATATGTACTTCCAAGGTTATAGTCCATGCTTCCACGTTTTTTGGAAGTAGTGATAATTTTTGAGAAAACCATTAACTGAAGCATATATTAATTTATATCAAAGGCATAATTTAATCAATCGCCGTTTTAAATTGTTAAAAAATTTCGATTTGTCTTCAATTTTTTTGTTTTTCTTTTTTACTTGGTTTGGAACTTTACTTTTTTTTAGTATTTCCTTGTAGGGAGATGCCACATGACAACAATAGTTAAATACTATTGTTTAAGAATACTTAGTGAATCATACAATCGTTACTACAAACAACAAATGCTATTGACAAGTCTAGCGATTGTCGAATCGTTAAAAGTTACTGAATCGCACTACTGGTTAGATTCTGTGTCGATTTAGCTATGTTTGTCCGTCGGTCCGTCTGCCTGTCTGTCTGTTGAAAGCAGAATAGGGCTCGAACGGTACAAACGGGTAATAAACTATGGGATAAGTACTAGAAACACAGGGTGTCCGTTGTAGCTTCATTTTATATTTTTCTGCTTATATCTTTTAAACAAAATCATGTACGACAACGAAATTTTGTACAGATAATTTGAGGGTCGATATAACCGAATATAACATTCTCTCTTGTTTTTATTTATTTAGCCGGGGTTCACATACGACAATTTTTTTTTTTTTTTGCCGAAATTCTGACTTCGTGGGAGAAAGTGGTAAAGAGAATACCATGGTCCCATTTAGCATTTTCGCAACACCTGACTTTAATAACAAAAATTCAGATTTCTTTTTATTATTTTGGCCTCTTGGGTGATTGTTATTTTTTAATTTTGCCCAACAAATTACACTCGTTTTATTTTGTTCTCCTTCTTTTCAATTTATATTACTTTAGTAACTACATACTTACTAAAGAATAAAATGAGTTTAACTTATTCGCTTTTAACATTTTGGTTCAGTTTATCATCAAAAGCTGTGGCAAGGCACGTTTTTTCAAGTACAAGATTTTAATCTGATTTTGGCTAAAGTAATGCTACTTGAAAAATAGCCGCTACAAATGTATCATGGCAATACTTGTACTATAATAAATAAGTACACAAACATAAATACACACATACATATTTATGTATGTATGTATAAACATATATTGTACATAAAAACATAAAGTATCAGAGAACTCGTGTTTTATGTTTATGTTTAAGTATAATATTTATCTATGTATTATGTAAGCATATACGTGTGTATGTGTGTTAAGAAATAATTTTCACTTGATGTTATAGAATAAATATATCCACCGGATGTTGTAACTTGTTGAAGTGTATCACTACATTAGTACATAATTTTTTTTTGTTATTTTTGTTTTGTTTAGTCATTGTCGTTTTTATTTCGACGCCTGTTTTTATGCATGTGGTTGTGTTCTTATTTTCCCTGCAGTCAATGGTGACTGTCCGAAACCAGTTACTTGACTGACTACATTAGGGTACCACTAGTCACTTTACTAACCACCTGACTAGTCTCTTTAATATGGGGATGTCCTAGGAAGAAGTGTATTGCCATCAAAGGACCAAAAGGTGGCGATATAGTGACTAGTAAGAAAATGTCAATTCATAGGAATCCTTTTACTGGTGAAATTGAGTCAGTCACCTGACAATTTTTTAACTGGTCACATTACCAATTAGGTGACTAGTCACTTTAACATGGGGATATCCTAGGTGGAAGTCTATTGACACCCCAGGACCAAAAAGTGTCGATATTGTGACAAGTACGAAAAAGTCAATTAAAAAAAACACAAATGCAGAATAATTGAATTCTTTAATAAATGGAAAATTCTAATTAGCAAGACTGAGTTTTGTATTATATAAAATAATTGAGAGGTAATCCATTTCTATTGGATGTATTCCACGTGTTTAAATTAAAAACACATTTAATTAATGTAGTACGCATAACATAAAAATATAATAAAACATTATTAACTTTTTTCTTACAAAGTAAAATACTAAAGACTCTGTTAAGCACCAAGGAATTGATATTTGACACTACACACGTCTGAAAAAGGTGCATTAGAGCCAAATGTCCTACCATGTATTTATTGCCGTTAGTCAAGTAACCCAACCTGTACTGCCAAAGGATGAACTATTTACATTTTTGACGCTTTTGTGACCTATAAAAAAACCAATCGCCACCCCCATGCTCACCAAAGGGTCAAGTATAAATCGCCACCTCCACGCTTTCTAAAGAGTCAATAAAAGGTGCGATAGTCTAACTATCGCTCACAAAATATGCGAAGTTAGGTTAAAGAAAACAAACATACACATTTGAATGAGTTAGGTGGGTAGTCACAAATGAACTTTACTGTACAAAAGCGGGTAAATTGACACCGAAAAAAACTGCTGGGTTGTTTTTTTCATTCTTTTCTTTTGGTTACAAGTGTATGTGTTTGTTTTTCTGGATCATTGTATGTATGTGTTGGTTTGGTTTCACTTCCATTGTAGTTGTTTTTACTCTACTTCACATTAAGTTTTAATGTTGTAATATTTTGGGGTAATTTGTTGATGCAGTAAAATTGTTAAACGTATAAGTAACTGAATTTCTTTATTTTTACGATTGTTGTTGTTGTTTTTATTGTTTTTTGTCTGCTCTGTTGTTACGAAAGGAAAGGTCAGTGTCAAAGCTTAAGTTAGGTCTATGGGGAAATAGTTAATGGTGTGATTATTACAGTGGTTTTTTTTTTTTTTTATAGAATTTTTGGTTCAAAATTTATTTTCTAATCGAAAACATAACTAATTAAATATTATTATAAAGAACACTACATTTTAAGTTTAGTAGCTTGAAGTAGATAACAGTAACTTTAAAGAAATTTGTTACCAATCAAATGACTCTATGACATGTTTACGTAACAATTACCTTTCATATAAAGTTTTTATTAAATTTAATTTCCTTCATGGGATATTAACAATTTTCCCCACAGTGCAGTTCACTCTTATTTTTGCTCATTTTATTTGTTTTTTCTATCGTAAACATTTACTACTTTGGCATAAAATTAAATTAATTTTGTTTTATTTCATTTGTTTGCTGTTGCTATTGTTCTACTTAATGCCGCTTGATTATATTATTACTTACATACATTAAAAATATAAACAATTTCCATAAAAAAGAAAAAAAATATAGTAGTTCCTATCTCTCTAAAAGATAATCTCATTAACCAATGAGAGAAATATTTGTAACGAAAATTAAGGTTAAAATTTGGAACTCGATTTTATATTCTAAAGACTCTTGATTTAAATACATGCACGTGTCACTTGTGCAAATTAATTCACAATCACTTGATAAATATGATTTTTTTTTCTCGCTGTAGCACACTCTTCTACTTGACCCACAAAAATATAAAATTAAAGCAATTTTTTAAAATAATTTTTAGAATTTCTTTGTAACATTATAAAATTCTAAATTAAATTTTTATTTAATATTCAAATATGGAATACTTAGAAGTTTAAAACCACCGTTAGCAACTTTACTTATAAAATATTTGAATTAATTTAAATTTATAATAATATTAAGATTATCTTTCTTATTTGCTTCTATTCTATTTAAAAGCTTTACAACACAATAGTACAATAACTATAGTAATATAAGTGAAGGCTAAAGATGTTTGAAAAAGTTGTATATAAAATTTCGATTTTTGGTAAGAAATATACTGAACCAAAAAGGTACATAAATACAATTAAAAAGTTCATTGTTACAATGAATTTGTGCACTAATTTTGACCCTATGTACAGGTTCATTGAAACAATGAATTGTCATACATTAATATTATAATTCAATGTACAAGTTAATTGATTAAATTTATTCTTACATTGAATGATTCATTAAATAAAATAAATAATTTCAGTGATCAGTACATTGGTTTCAATGAACTCATACGCCTATTATTATATACATTAAAAATGTATTATAATAATAGGCGTGTTCTGTATTTCTGGTTTTTATTTTATTTTATATTAAATGATTAAATTATATTATATTGAGTTAATATAAGCAAAAATTAAATATTAATATAAAAATATTACATTTCACTAAAAAAATTTAAATAAACAAAATGCATGTTACAGATGTGATCGTGTAATAGTAATTCCTGTTGTCCTCTATATTGCTCAATGATGCTATGGAATATCTATTTAGATGCCACATTAATATGACTACAGCATTATTCTTAACAAAGAAAGTTTATAAATAAAATTTTTAAAATTCGTTCAATTGCTTAAAATATTTGAACTAGTTACCTTTAAATCTTTTTGGTCTATAGAAATTTCCTTATTTTGACGATCACCGGATGTAGCATTCAAATCTTGATCAGTCTGTAATATATTTTTATTAAGAATTCAATTAAAATATTTCATATATTTATGTATACTTACGAATCGAATCCTCTTGATTTTGAAATCGCAATATTTTTTGAAATCCTGGTATTTGAGGCTAATAACACATTCTTCTGCATCTTAGTATTTTTATCTACATAAATATAAATGAAATGTAATATTTAAAAACTGTTTAAATTCATAAACATTATTAAACTTACGTGTTATGAAGGCAAGTCTCCAAATTCCTTCTTTTGGGTAATTAATTCAATTTGGTGTATTCAATTATGCTATTCTACTTCTCCTTATATTATATTTATGTATTTTAATATTTCAATTTATCTTATTTAGTTTTAAATTATTTTCGTTTTTAACATCACTAATTTTTTTACTTTTTGCTATTGTTTAAAACGCGTCATTTCTTGTTAAAAGATAAAAGAAAACTGTATTTTGTATTTGTTGTATTTGTTTTCATTTTACTTTATTTCCCGTTAGAGATCATTTATTTTAATATAATTGAATGAAATTTATCATTGGTTCAATGCTTTTGTTCATTGTGTAATGCTTCTTCTTAATTAAATCAATGTATTAGTACATTCAATAAATTAATTCAATGAACTAATACATTAAATCAATTAACTGATTTACCTATTGTAATAAGAAATAAATTTAACGAATGGTTTCAATGTAATGTTCATAATAGCGTTAATAATTTCATTGAATATTTTCATTGAAGCAATGAATTTGTACATTAAGCTAATAAATTTATGGAAAAAAATTAATGAATTTCATTTAACAAACTACATTCATTGAAATTACTTTTTTCAGTGTAGTATGAGTAATCACAAATCGAGGCGCTTTTTCCCATTTAAATGCTTATTTACGAAGATATCGAAGTTAGTAGATATTTATGTGAGAGAAAAAAAACCTAATTCAATTGTCAAAAACCTAATTCATACAACAACAAAATACATGTAGTCACATATATTTTGTTTTTGGCTTTTGAAAAAAAAAGAGTAAATTTTTTGAAAATTTTGTATGAGGTGCCTCTCTCATAAACTTCTAGTTCTATTCTATGCCTAATGCCATAACCTGATATATGAGCCTTGGATTTTCCATTTAAATGCTTATTATTATCATAAATAACACTAGGAAACACTGATTCTGCGGCTCGGGGTTTCTGAGTCAATTCTAATTTAAAATTATCTACATTACTTTTAAGTACGGTCAACAGTTGTGGATATATTAAGCCCATCTTTTGAGAAAAAATTAAATTCTATACAAAATTTCAAGAACAATTTTTTTTTTTTTTTAAATCATAAAAATTTGAAAGTGTCAAAAATTCATATTTTTCTTTGTAACTTGTAAATGAGTATTTTCACTAATTTGAGAATAAAATCTAAACTTATTCATTGATTTTAATGAAAGATGTCTTGTTTTATTTGTGACAAATTTATCTCTTTCAATAAAGAATAAAAATTTGAATCTTTGACACTTTCGAACTTTTATGATTTAAAAAAAAAAAAAATCTTTAAATTTTGTATAAAACTTCATTTTTTCTCAAAAGATGGGCTTAATATCACCATAAGTGTTGACTGTATTAAAAAGTAATTTTAATTTGAATTTTTTGATATTTTTTAATCAGTCAAGTCATTTTCGAGATATACTTCAATTTATAGTGCAATCTCCTTAATTTTACAAATTGCTTAGTACTTTTAATACCGAGTACCCGAATTGACTGAAAAACTCGTTGCCGCAGAAATTTTTTCTAATTTTGTAACTCTGTGTAATGTCCCTAGAGTAAAGAGAACCGGTTCAAAACTAGTCACGTGACAGGTTCTCAGGGCTAGTGACCGGTTCCAGTTCCGGAACTTTATATGAGAGGAACCTGTCACTTTTACATGGGGTTGTCATTGGAGGTGGCTAATTAGCCCCTTGGTACAGGTCACAGGATAAGTCACAGGACTAGTCTAAGGGGACAGGTTCAGTGTCGATTAATATAGTAAAAAATTTATAAAAGTTCGGTAATTGTTTTCTTTTTAACAATTTTTTTATTATTATTTTTATTAAATTATGTTTACTTTTATTTTATAATTTTTTTCGTTAATTTCGATGGCGGTACCCTGAATCGAACCCATGTTCATCTAACGTTTATTATGTTTTATAGTCTTCAACGCTAACCACTCAGCCACTGGTTGTTATTGCGGGCGAGTTGCTAATTGCTCACTTAACAACCATGTTATAAATTTTCTCTCAACTGTTAAATAGTGAGAGTGTTTGTGTTAACTGGTTCTCAATGGGAACTTTGGTGACGAGTTAGGTGTCAATTGGTACTCAACTGGTGCTGAGGGACCGGTCCATTACTGCAATTGCCACAAATTTAAAATTAGTGAATAAAAAATAATATTTATTTTTCTTTATATTTATATGAATGATGTAATGTTTTTGTTAAGTACCTACAGTGGCGGGCAAAACTAAAGCACGGATTTGCACTTATTGCAATATTAAAAATGGAAAAATCGTTTTGATTTCAATTATTTTTATTAGCTTATTAACATTAGACCCCAAGATCTCTAAAACAATCCAAAAATAATTGAGTTTCTTTACTTAAATTAAAAAAATTTCAATAAAGTGTGAAATATAAGCACTGCGTACGAAAAAATCCAGTTTAAATTTGTTATTATGCTCAGTATAGCCATGTGCCTCACATCGGTTATATAAAACAATTGCTAGGAAGGCACCGGTTTTTTCAAAATTTTCATTTTTCGAATGTCGAATAGACCGCTTTTTAAACACAAAAAACTGGTTTAAAAATTGCTTTTTTTTTCAAAAAACATATACTAAATACTGATATTTGAACCGAAATTTTTTAAATATTCATAAGGTATGATTTCTGTTTTAAAAATATAGTTTAAGGTTAAATAGAATTTATTTCTGTAAGATTAAATAAATAAATTAGTAATAATTATCCTGAATGAAATTTGTTTTATCTATTATAACACCTGTAAAATTTGTACACCTAATGTAAATGTTTTAATCTTTTTTTAATCCAAAAAAAGTTTCAGCTGCAGAATCGTTTCAATAAAATTAATTCTGACTTTTTCCATATTAATCCATGGTTTCTGTTTATGCTCAGTAAAAGTTAATATTATTTTTGATGATTATTTTCTTACAATTTGTGAGAAATTGTATGCGTTTGTGCTGATGCTTGTAACACACAAAAACATTGGTCTAAGACCCACCTTAATTTGTACCGATCGGCTCTGAGTCAATTTAACGATGTTCGTTCGTCCGTCTGACCCTCTGTCCATCCATGTAATTTGAACATAAATTAATGAAATTTGTTACACAGGTTTCTTATAGTCCCAAAACGAAGCCTATTGAAATTAGTTATGATCGGTCCATTATTTAACCTAGCCCTCATACAAATAACCTCATTTAAATGTAGCAAGATTTTTTGCACATGTAAGTTCCATATAAGTTTAATCTGTGTGCCGAATTTCATGAAGATCGGCTTATAATTGAACATAGATCTCATATAAATTCATACAAATTTTGGTATCGACGTAATATTCTGTATTCGTATGTTTAATTTTACATTTAATACAAGTATCGGCCCACAATTCCAGAGATCTAGAAAAAAGAAGACCTCTCTCCGAATTTTGATGCTCACAATGGTGTAAAGTATTGTCGGGCTTGACCTACTATATCTTTCTTCTCGTTTTTAATGGGTTAATAGTTATTAAAAAAAAAAAAATTTTAATAAATTTTAAATTGATCATTATACGATTTTTTTTTAACAAATGTACACAGAAAAAAGTAAAAATGGACTTCAATTACAAAATTTGTAATATTAATTATTTTTTAATTGATTTTGCTCCAATCATCAAAATTATAATATTAATAACTAGAATAATTGATATTGTTATTACTTCTTTTCCTTAAATAGATGCAATGAGCGGAAAATTTTTGAAAATTTACTTAAATTTATTTTATTACTGTACTTTTTTATACAAATATTTAATTTTTCTTTATATTTTATTAACAGCTGTCAATTTATTAAAAAACAAAACTGTAAACCAATTAGAAAATTAATTATATTAATAAATCATATAATTAAATTCCAATATAAAGTTAATTAATAAATTTATTAAAAAATTATTTTAAATATTTTTTTCTGTGTAGTCTTTTGATAGAAACCGTTTTTTTTTTTCTGAATTTAAAAAAGTGCAAACGGTTTTTTCAAAATACGAATAATCAATAATCGAATAATAGATCACCCTAGTCATAATATTATACAAATAACTATTTAAGGGTACACAAAAAAAATTTAAACCAATTACAAAATTAATAATGTTAATAAACAATATAATTAAATTCCAATATAAAGTTAGTTAATAATTTTATTCAAAAAAAATAAATTGAAATATTTTTTTTCTGTGTAGTTCAGTTTTTATTAACATTTTGAAAAAACTAGAAGTTCTGTTTTCATAAAATTTTCAAAATAATATGACAAGATATGTGGGGCATCCAAAATTGATGATAAAAAAATCTTTATAATTAATTTAATGTTTTTAAGCAGCGCCGAAAGTTTTGTCGCAATTTTATTTCGCATACGTTATTAAAATTAAACCTCTTTAAATATGACAAGTTATTGTCGGAATTTAAATAGGTATTTATAGCCTTTTGGTATCTAAGAAATTATATATAATTGTTGCTGCTTATTATGGAATTCTAAGAAATTCTGCTAAAATTATACTTATATTCCTCAGAACGTACTTAAGGGTATTTCTATTACAAATAACATTTTACATACGGTGTAAAAATGTTCAATCAATTCATACATATAAGGGACATATGTATTTATATGTAATATTAATTATTTGTAAAATTCTCATAAATGGAAATTTACAAATATGTATTTAAATTAAGCTGTCACAAATGGTAAGCAAATAAATGGTATGCAAAATAATTGCCTATTTTTTACAATGAAAAGTGAAGCTTTGAACAAAGCAAATATGAGATATTTAAAGTATCATATTTCCTTTTGAGCGGCATGAAATTTGTGTGACGAGTTCCCGGTTGGAAGCAATATATTTTTGGCACAAAATCGTTTTTTTTAATGTTTATGCATGTAGAGTAGCTTCACGTATATGTTATTTCTTTGACATATCATTTTTTCCCTTACAATTGCGAATTATTTAGTTTAGCCTAGTGCAACGTACAGTGGTTCCAAAACACTTTTTAGAATCACTGTACGTGTGAACCACGTACAGTCAGAGATGAGGTGTTTTGCGTTGATTTGGAGATTCCTAGGGGGCCAGGAGGGTAGTGGTTGGCCCTCCAAATTGGCTATCTCGGGTATGCCACTTTTTTTAATCACCGAAAATTCATTTATGATATGATAGAATATAAATTTTATATATAGATAATTCTTGTAAATATCTTTTAGTTAAAGAGATATTCAGTTCCAAAAAAAGGTTTCCTTTATTTTAAGCCTCGTTTTTCGCTAGTTTTTTAACTTGGCGTGCTTAATATTGTCCCTTAAATTCTTTGAAGTATTCACCAGATTTCTTACAAAATTCTAAATAATTTTGCTGCAGTGTAAAAAAATTTAAAAAATGTAAAACTTATTTTCCGTTTTCTTACTTTTACAAGTAAAATCATATTTTTGAGATTTTTTTTTGATTTGTCTTTTTTAATACTTTTCTCGAATTTCAAATGAACAAAGCTTTTGTTTTTTATATTTTTTGGTTTGTTTTTTTTTTAACAAGAAATAAATGTTGATTTTTCTTAAAAATATTTAATTATATTTTTTTAATTTCCACTCTAAATTCCAAAATATGTATAGACATTAAATTAATTAAATTCAGCTATTAAATTGTTAGTTAAATGTTGCCATAGTCTTTACATATTTATTTATTATAAACGTTTTAATTTTCAATATGTTCCTTTAATAATATTATTTTAATTTGTTATAGATTCCCTGGTATAAATTCTTTAATTTTCTTTTTATGCCATTTTTTTTTTGATGTGGGTCATATTAAATTTGTAAATCTCTTTTCTTTTGGCTTCACACCCTTGATAATCTGTGGCATACATTTTTTAGCATCCAGACAAGTGAAATAAAAGAAAATCAATTGAAAATTGAATTGAAAAAGTCAAAAACCCATGACACTCTGACAAAACCATGGCCACAAAATTTAATGACAACGTTTATTTAAGCGTAAATGTTTTTTAAAACGTGACAAATATATTTAATGTGAAATTTGTTTGTTAAAGATTTTTTCTATTACCTTAACAAAAATATGCCTAAAGAGAAAAATCCTTATGTCTGGCATATTTCTAATGCAACATGTGCTTGTTGGCATTTTTAAACGTTTTAAACAAATCAAAGAGCATAAGGTTGTGATTATTTAGTTAAATAATATAAAATTAAAAGTAGCTTAAAGAAATTAGTTTCATTTTAAGTTTTGTTTTGTATTAAAAATGTAAGTAGTTATTTGTAGCTTTAAATTAGAAATTTATTTTAAACTTAAATTGTTTCATTTTACAACCAATAATAAAAATTATCCTTGAAATAAGCATTAAAGAAAACTATTTATTTTTGTCTATTAAAAAGTACTTTTTCAACAACAAATGTAAAATATGAAAAAGCTAAAATAAAATAGAAACATTTTGCTGTTAAGAGCAAATAAGTACTATATAAAAGTACATTATTATCAAGTAAAAAAAAAAAATGAAATATAAATTGTTAATATTTTAATGGTCAAAGGTAGGAAAAAATGTAGAAATATTAACCATAAAAATAAATAAGTAAAAAGAGATAAAAAGAAGTAATAGCCAATATTTTAAGGAGTCGTTTTTTCCATGTTCATGATTCTTACAAATGAACTTGACAGAATGAAGATGGCAGGATACCTGGTAAACGGGTATTTTTTTTTTTTTTAGTTGAATACAACGAATAAAATAGTAACATAAATAAAATATTATATATATAGAACAAAAAGGAAGCAGAACTGTTGCAGTTAAAGAAAATTGTATAAAACACAATGAAGTGGAAAATCAAAACGAAACGAAAAATACATTTTACCAAAACTGAAATGAATTGATACAACAAAGTGTATATCAGGTTATAATAATATAGAAGGAGAAGAAGGGTTTCCAATTGAAAGTGTTATAGGAAATTTAAAGTTATGAATGGTAAATCAAGGCAATATTAAGTTGAAGTAATTTAGGGAAGGTAAAAGGCTTATGGTCAATAATTGACCAATATTTAAATTAAATTTTATGTGGTGGTTTAAGGTCACGAAATATTTTATTTGTGTTGATATTCAAATCATCAAATAATACTTATGCAATATTAAGTAAGTTGTATAAAAGAACTTGTCTTCGAAATGTCACGGGTTAAGAATTTATTTTGATACTTTAATTAAATTTACTCTGTGACCTGTAGTAGTCACAACCAGGGCTACCAGATAAAATTTTTAAAAACTGTCAATTTGACGATAAAAAATACAAAAATAGTGAATTTAGTATTTAAAAAAACCCTTTGTTTTGTATTGAAAGTTTCACTAAAATCTTTCCAGCAGTTTAGGTGTTTATTTTAATTTTTGTCTGTGTTTGCATTCATATTTCATCTTCACTTAATTTTTTTAGGCTAAATAGTTTACTCGTCGTTTTTACTTAACTTTTTGGTGGTTTTAAGCAAAATCTAGTTTTTTATTAAACTTAAAATTTTACACTTGATTAAAAATTATTCTTAATAGAAAAGAGAGAATGAAAACTTGATCCCTAAAAATAGATTCTGTCCCAGTTGTCTATGTCTTGAAGACAGTATTGATGATAGGTCCATGATTTTTCCTACAACACAATGGTGAGAGATTCCTACAAATCTTGACAACTTCTTTGAACAAAGGGCATAGAAATATATAAAAAAAAAAAAATAAATAATTTGATGCTGCTAAGGGTTGAGGCCAGGCCACCAACATCATTTTCCCAAAATAATCTTGTCGTTTTTAAATGGAGTAACATGCTAACATATGTAATTAGACGACTTTGTTGTCATCAAAAAGATGGGGGTATATTGATTTTGTCATTCCGTATATAATATGTCGAAGGAATCATTTAAGACCCCATAAAGTATATATTTCCTGGGTCCTGGTTAGATTCTGAGTCGATCTAGCTATGTTCATCCGTCTGTCTGTCTGCCTGTCTGTTATGTAATAAACAAAAAAGTTATGGGCAAAATACTAGCTTCCGTTGTAGCTTCATTTCATACTTTTCTGCTGATATCTCTTAAACAAAAGCAACGACAACGAAATTTTGTAAAAATAGTTCGGGGGTCAATGGAAACTTGGAAACCAAACATAGGCGTGGTCCGCCCACCTCCCATATAAGGTGAAACGTCAACGAAATTTTGTACAAATAGTTCAAGGACCAATATAAACTCGGAAATAAAAAATGGCGTGGTCTGCCCACTTTACCGCCCACCTCTCATATAATGTAAAATTTGAGAAAGTTGATGGTGGGCCGAGCCGAATATAACATTCGCGCTTGTTATTTTTTAAATTTTTTAGAGAAATCGTTAGTAAAAATGTTGTTGAAAGAAGTCTGACCCTAAGCCAGTTAAGAGATGATTTTTTTCGCGTACGAAAAATTGCTAAATTTAGAAAGTAATTTTAAGAAAATAAAATGAAAGCAAAGAAAAGCTAACTGTGATCAGGGAACTTTCAAACAAAGCCATAACATCATAATTTATTCCAAATAATGTCTAAATGAAAATGCAAAACGTTGTTTGCTGCAGAAGCAAATAAGCCATTTCATCAAATTTCATAAAATTATTTTCAAAATTGCGACGTGTACTTTGCGCACAAGCTTTACATGGATAGCCAGCCAGCAAGCTGACCAGACGGATGGACGGACATCGTTAAGTGGTGCGGGAGACGTGCAAATTTAAAAAAGTTTTTAATTGAATAAATTATTTATTAATATATTTGGTGATTGATTTTTTTGCGTAATTATCATAAGAAGTTTATTGATCCAACAAAATGTAGCTTTTGGAGTATAAAGTACCAAAGAACTGGCGGGAATAGTAACAGACTATCCGTTTGACTATTAACAGCAAATCACAACTATTTGCTCCATTGACAAGGAAGACTAAAATCATTGTTAATTCATATTATATTTTGGTAGCAAATTTAAAAAAAATAACATTATTTTTTGTAAAATCCTGTCACTAACTGATAGTATATGTATCACTATAATTTTTATTTTTGCTATAAAGTAAAATATTCTTACTCAAATTTGTAGTAAAAACATAAGGTTTTTCAGAAAAAAGTACAAAAGAGAAAACAGGTCAGTTGCTTGATTATTTTTGAATAGACAGTAAAATATATAAAAAATCTTTATAATAACATTTTGTACAAACAAATAATTTACAGTGTTCTGTGCATGTTGTTGTATACATTCTCCCACTCCATCTCATATGTTAAACATGGGAACTGTGTTAAATAGAATTTCTTTTGAATATTTCATGACCTAAACGATGATTTCGAATGAATTTTGATCAAAAATGAAATTAAAAATTAATTTAAAAAAAAAAGAAACAATTCGGCAGAAGAAATGTAGACACAAAAGTATTTACCTAATGAAATGTTACTTAATTAAAAAACTAAAATAGAACAGAAAAAATATGTATTTACATAATGATTTGTTTATGAAAGGGATTCTATTCTATTGAAAGGAAATAGAAAAAAAAAAAATAGATATATCAATATTGAAAATTATTCCAACTATAAAAGGATATTTTTCTCACTATATACTGCAAACATATTGATTGTTTTTCCTAATACAAGTAGTTTAAAACATTTTATAAGGCCCTGAAATGTCAACCAATATTTAAATTAAACTCAATTTGTACACATATTTTAAATCCTCTTTTATTTTATCATTTCAAATGTTCCCATAAACTTAAATTAATTATCTACAAATAAATTTAAAAGTTGAAAATATTCTACTTTAGTGAAATTAACATCAAATAATTGTACAACTACAAAACACTCATACAATTCATTTTATTGTCATTTCAAATAAATAAAGTGACGAGGCAATTGTTCAAGTGCTAATAAATTATAAATGTTAGAACCCACAAACACAAATGACCAAAAAGGATACAAAAGCAACAAAAAACCTGAAAAAAAAAAATATATGTATTAAACAAAATATTTCGCAAAACAATGGACCAATAAAATCAAAATTTTTGTGTAAGAACATTTGCTAACAAAACACTGATACAGAGGTTGACATATGAACAAAAACTCACACACACACATACACACACACTTTTTCACTTATGTGAATGTTAGAAAAAAGACAACAATAACAAAAACTAATCAAAGCAATTGCAAATGTTAACGACAAATTTGAACAATACACAAAATGCACATTTTCCATAGAATAGAAATACACATGAACATATAAACTGATTTTAGTATTCCTGCAGTTCTCATAACTTTTCTACCGAAAATGGATTTGCACTGATAACTTGTATCTATAAGATGTGGCTGTTTTAGATAATATGTATATATTTACTTCATTAGACTTGAATAGTTACACACAGAAAAAAGATTGGTTGGATATCACTTACCACCATATAAATTTAATAATATGAACCAATTTTCTATTAGACTTATTATAATTTTGCAAATAGAAAACTATGTATGGTCTTATATAGATATGAACGTACTAATATTTAAATTAACGTTCCTGCAATAATATAATTGGTTAATGCAACCAATGCGTGCCCTTTTTAAAATTAAAATAACAATTCGGGAATGGTAATCATATTTAGTACATTTATAATCGGTTTTATATCTAATATTTTAATTGTAGCAATCAATAAAACGTTAAAAAATAGATATGTGAAACAAATACTGAATGTTTAGTTGCAGTAGGTAATAATTTATTACAAACATTTATTGTTGAAAATCATTTCGGTTGCCTTAAAAGAAAAAGTTGGTCAAATTGGTTTTGACATTTTTAAAAAAGTAATATAAAAATAAATTATATGAAAATAAAAATTGTTTAAAAACAAAATTCAATCACCCAAAACCAAAGAAACATACATTGCTTGGACCCATAGGAAGCAATAAATTGTATAAAGGAAAAGTAATTTATTAAGAAAGGAAAAAATAGTAAGTAATATTGATTAGCAAACAATTAAAGTTAGTTTTGAACCGACTTTAGGAAAGTTGTGAGTGACAACATATTTTTTCCTTTCAGAGACTCAATTGAATTAAAATCAACCTAGAGCCGGTTTATAGCAGAAGTGATTGGAATCAGATACTTAAATATCTAATCATTTTGTAAATCATGCCAAAAATTATACAAAAATCTAAATATGTAAAACGTTAACGGAATTTATATCATATAAAACATCAAATCAATATTGTTCCCAGAAGAATCCTAGGATATTTGTTATTGTTTGTGCGTTAAATAATATTATAATAAATCAATTTGAAGTAAATACCAATATATACAGTTTTATTTATATTCTTTCCAATCGAATAATTCGATTGCTAGAACCAAATTTTTTAAGCAAACTTCACTTACTTCTATTGTTATTTTCTATCATTCCTACTGAATTGTTGTTCTAAAAACGGGTATTTCTACTAATTACTTGGTAATAGGAACTGAAATATTTAGCAATCCCAATCGATTTCTTTAATAGTTGGTGCAACTATCCAAATTCGATTGGCAAAAAATTCGGTTATCACAATGAAACCATACTCTCTGTGTACTATAAAATATATTTATGTGTCATATTTTAGACAGATTTTTAAATTATTTACTCAATTGTCCTAGAATAGCTGCAATTTAAAAAGTTGGATCGTTAAAATATCTTTGAGTATATAAGTATAAAAAGAACTACCACAGATACACAGGGATTTGTTTAAATATATTATTCACATATACACGTAACAAAATGTGTGGTAATACCTTTTTTGCGATAGAAACCAACTTTATTTATAAATAGTTTAGTGTATTTTACATGTAAAGTATGGTTTGCATATTAGTTTCAACTTTTAGTTATTGTAATGTTGGTTATAATAGACGTTTCGCCATATATGGGAAGTGGTCCGTAAAGTTGGCGGATTACACCCAAGTTTCCAAGTTTATGTTGACCCTCAAACTATCTGTACAAAATTTCATTATCGTACATGCTTTTGTTTAAGAGATATCATCAGAAAAGTATGCTAAATATTTGAGTCAAATTTCATCCCCCTATGTTGTTCCGTTCGAGCCCTATCCTGCTTTCAGCAGACAGACGGACAGATGGTCGAAAATAGCTATATCGACTTAGAACCTAACCAGGACCCAGAAAATATTTTATGGGGTCTTAAACGATTCCTTCGACATGTTACATACGGAGTGAAAAAATCAATATACCCCCCTTCTTTTTGATGGTGGGTATAAAAACAAATAAGACTTATATAGGAGCTTTGGTAAATTATGGACCGATCTTCAGAAGATATTTAGTTGATACTAACATTTTTAAGGGAATTTATGCACGTAAAAATGATTTTCGAGAGAAGGTTTAATATGGGAGCTATTATCAATTATAGACCGGTTTATAGTAGTTATATAATACTTATTTGTGCTAAATTTCATTAAAATATTTAAAATTTTTATAATATTTATGACAGTTGAACCTCTATTCCGCGAGAAAATATTTATTGGGGGCTAGGGTAATAATATGCCGATCGTAACCAAATTTAATCGTATATACAAAATTTCATCAAATTATCTTCAAAATTGAGACTTCTACTTTGGGCACAAGCTTTACAGCCGACCAGACGTCCGCCGAAATTTATAAAAAAATTGCAATGATTTACGAAGAGTCATTCAATTTTGTTCATATTTGGTACTCATATAAACTATGGAGCCATTTAAATAACTCATTTTTTTTAATTTTAAAAAATTCGCGAAGATTATTCGTGATTTTATTTTTCCGAAAAGTCAAAAATAAATGGAAATTTAAACTTTAATATCTTTTAAAGTTGTTTATGTATTTTAGTGATTTAAATTGCATATAGAAGATGAATATGTCTTTTATAAATATACTAATACAGAAATAATATCATTTAAAAATGCATTGATAATGCAAATGCAATTTTAGGATGCATTTTTGAAAAATGTTTACCCTTTAAATTTTTTTCTCCCTCTAATAAAAAAAAGTACTATGTTTGCTAAAAATTGCAATATAAAAAAAAACAAACTATTAAAAAAACTATATATATTTTTTAAAATTTTTCATTAAAAAGATTTTTTCTTTAATTTTTGTATTTTTTATTTCTTGTGAGTTTATTTTAAAATTTATTATTTCACAATTTGTTTTTTGTGGTATACCTATTTGTATCATATTAAATGCTGCACAGTGGTTCCAAAACGCTTTTTTTGAAAATAATTCAGTAACTAAAGAACCGTTAGAGGTATAGTTGGCCATCTCGGGTATGTAATTTTTTTGAAAAATCGTCAAAAATTCTTTATGATATGACAGAAAAGAAATTTTATATATAGATAGTCCTTGTAAAATATGCTTACATGTTTAGGTTTTCTCTTTTAGTTTAAGATAAATTCGGGTCGAAGTAAATGTTCATTTCATGCAGTAATTTTATTTAAAATTTTGTAAGGAATTTTTCTTAAATTTTCGCCAGATTCCTTACAAAATTCTAAATAGTATTGCTGCATGAATCATATAAATATATGAGTTCGTTAAAGCGTGATATTAATCTGAAGTTGAAATTAAAAAAAAAATTCTCGATGAATGGACGATATTTTTTTCAGATTAAAAAATATACAAAACAGATTTTTTTACACTAAGCATGGAAAATAATGTCACTTAAATGACCTCGTTATCAGTTTCATAATCACGGGTTTCTTTTAAAGCATTTTTAATAACATCTTTCGAATTATAGCAGTAGCGGTTGAATTTCTACAACAATTAGCCTTGTGCTGATAAATCTGGCGAACGCGCTGGCGAATTAATTTCTGGAAATTACTTATTCGCTCTGAAGCTGAAAATGGGGGTCTTATAAGAGCATTATTTTCCATACTTAGTGTAAAAGCAATCATAAATAAATAAACAAAAATATAAACGAAGAAGTTATTAAATTTTTATGCCTAGTTAATCTGAAACAATTAAAAATTGTGAAAAAAACTTATATATTAACAAACTTATTAGTGTTCTCGTTAATGTAGTTCTTGACTTAAGTTTTGTTAACTGCAGAAAAATTACTTTGCTCCAGCTTCCCAACAATGAAACGAAAAACATTTTTAACAACCAACTAAGCTTACATTCTGTTTAATAAGGTAATCGTTTTAAGTTCTCTAGAAATTAAGCTCTTTTTATATAATACATACATTCATACAAACAATGATCAAAATTATTTTAGTTTGTATATATGGGGGATATCTATAACATTTCCCCTGAAAACTAGTATCATTATCACATTAACCAGAGTTTTATGTTAAAATGAAATAACAAACAAACTCTAATACGCAACAACAGTTTCCTTTATCCAATTTACTTTTGCTATATGAGTAATTCTCATTTCTACTATACCTTTTTGATTCTTTATGGAGACAAAAACTGATATCATTACATTATTTTTAATTTCTCCAACATTTTCTCTAGTTTTTCCCAATGGTATGTAGATACTTTAGGTAAATGTAGATATGAGTGTGTGTATGTGTATAAGTTTGTGCAAAATGGTAACAATATAACATTGTTGTTAACATACATATACATTAGACGGAACCAAAATTTACTAACTTTCGAATTTTGACCGTCACTCACCAACTTTTTCCCATATAAACGCACACTACAAACTTCAAGTTCGATGCGTCACAGATTAACAATATACGATTTCTCTAATATTTCACACCATACATATTTGCAACCTAAAGAACGAATGTAGGAAGAGTTACGTCAAAATTTTAAAATTGGTAAATTTTGGTGCAGTTTAATATACATAAGTGTGTAGATTTTTGTTTGTAGAAGTGTGAGTATATATTTTTGTATGTATATATGTATTTGTTTTATGTTTTAGTTGATTTTATAATACAATTAAAAAGGATTAAAATGATTTTCACTTAAGGTTGTTTTACCCAGGAGACGTACAAAACTTTTTAGTTTAAACTAAAACATTATAAATAAAATTCATTGTATATTTTATAAAATGTTAAAAAATTTATAAAGATTATGACTATGTATTTATCGTTTTTTTGCAGTAATAAAATGTTAAAAACAATATAAAACATATAAGTTTAAAGGGTATTATACTAAAAAATACAAAAGGAAATGACATTGAAATTATTAGCTTTTAAAAAGAAATGTTCTTTTTAAAGTCATAATAATTTTAATATTATATAATAACCATAATATAATAATAAGATGAATGCAAATAAAAAAATTAAATACAATGAAATTAAAAAAAGATTCCGCTGTGCCGAATCTTTGATACCCTTCACCATCTTACCGACACAATCTTACCATCTTACCAAAAAATAATAATATTTTCGCCTTAACGTATGCTTTTATATTTTCACGTTTATAAATCTAAATTTTTTTTCCAAACTACGAACATTTGAATACGAAAAAAACAGTCATAGCAAGCTTTGCTTTAAAAAAATAAACAACAACAATTGAATATTTAAATATTTTTGTATGTATGTATGTACATACATACATACAAACTGACTGCATATAGAAACAAGAACAACAATGTTAATCATTATATTTCTGCTGTTGCTAACTAAACTACTTGCCCATATAAAAAAAAACAAAAACATTGCTTAATATAAATATTTTTTCAGGAAAAAAATGTGAAGAAAGATTTTGAATTTTTCGTGCAAAAAACGAAGTCGCTAGTTTGTATAGGAGCCTAGAAAAGCCGACAACAAATACTATTTTTTGGGAGTATCTTCGGTTTTTTGCCGATATTTCAGTTATTTATCAACCGATTTTTATTGGCGAATTTTTAAGGAATATTTCCTACAATTTGATGTATAAAACATATATATCCGATAACTGGGGCTTTCTAAAAACTGATTTCAACAGACAGACATCTTTATATCGACTCCACTATCAATAAGGATTCAGAATATATATACTTTTTGGGGTCTTAGATGACTATTGTGGAAACTACAAACGGAATGACAAACTTTACACCTGTGGTGAAGGTTTTATACCCTTTTATACAAACAAATAACAACAACAAAATAGTCATTATTTTTTTCAGTTTTTGGCCCATAACTCAATTGTTTATGAACGAATTTGTTTGATTCAAAAAACCGAAATTTTATAAAAATCTTTCTAAAAACCGTTTTTTTAAATCGGTTCCGCCATTTATGAACCGATCTTGCTTAATTTCAATAGCAAAATTCTCGAAAGGATTTCCGATCGTTTGATATATATATTGTATATGGAAGTTATCGGTGGGCTTCATAAACGCCATTTCAACCGACACACGGACGGACGGACATGGTCCAATTGTCATCATTTCTTACAAGCATCCCGAAAATATCAACTTTTTTTGCTCTTCGACGAAAATTGTGGAAATTACAAACGGAATGACAAACTTATAGATACCCTTTACACCTGTGGTGAAGGCTATAGAAATGTGAACAACTTAGTTATTTAACAATATGAAAGATATTAAATCCACTGAATATATTATGTTATTGGTCTAGTGTATTGTCTTAAGTTGAGCAAATTAATTATTTCAACAGAAATTCATAAGAAATTTCTTTTCTAAAAGTTTTATTTGCTTAATATAATAAAAAAAAAACAGTTTTAACTAAACTTAATAAAAAAAAAATTTGAATAGCTTTTTCTTTATTTGGTCCTTTTTACGTGACTCGTACTACAATAAAATTACCCAAAACCTTGCTCCAAAAAACTTTAAAGTCTTGTCATCTATTTGTTGTAACTACATACATATGTATCCTTTTGTTAAAGATCATTAAAACTCTAAAAGTAAACATAACATAAACATATCAAACAATCTTTATTATATGATTTTCAAAGTAGAACAATTCTCATCTATTTTATTATGCCCACATGTGTTGTTGTTTTTGTTTTATAGTTTTGAATTGCAAAAATTTTCCTACTTTAAATACAAAAACAACATATTGTTTTTTTTTTTTTCTTTTAAACTTATTTTTAAATATGTCATCTGAATTAATAAAATCTCTAACATGTGCATATCCCAGTCATATTTACATACTTAAACACATCCATATATGGATGGTTGTACGAGTATGTACCACTTTACATATGTAAATGATAACTTGAATGTAATATTTGTCATAAATTAAAAAGACAAATACATAGTTGTTTGATTTAGCTTGAACATTTGCAAGTTTACTAAATTTACTAAAATGAGCAAATGTTAGAGAAACATATGGACAAATGAAAATGAAGAAAGAACAGGACAAATGTAATGAAGGAACTTATATACACATACATACATATTATAAAAATTATGTAAATCATTTTGTTTAGAAATGTATTTATGCATTGTTTGTTTTATTTCTTTTGTTCGTTTTTATTTAATATTCTTTGAAAACAAGTACATATTTACAAAAATATGAGGTACTATAACCTTTTGTTTGTTTGTTGTTATATTAGTTAAAGGGAAGTATGCTTAAGTTTATATTAAGATGTCACATTAAAAATAAGAAAAAATTATTGCATTTTAACAATTTTACTTTTCTGAAAAAAAAAAAAAAAAAAAAAAAAAAAAAATACTGAATTTGAAAATGATGTTTTGTTACGATATGTAATGTTTTGTTTTGTTACGATATGTAAGATCGATGTTGCGAGAGAATATTTAGTCCAGCAAAAGATAAATCTATCAAATAACACTGGTCTGAAAGAAATACTTTTTTAAACAAAAATAGTTGGACTAGAATTTGACGTATTAATATTTTTTATACCCACCATCAAAAAGATGGGGGATATATTGATTTTGTCATTTCGTGTGTAACATGTGGAAAAAATCATTTAAGACCCCATAAAGTATACATTTTCTGCATCCTGGTTAGATTCTGAACCGATCTAGCTATGTTCGTCCATCTATTCGCCTGTTGAAAGATGGATAGGGCTCGAACCGGACAATCTAGGGAGACGATATTTGGCTCAAATATTTATCTTATATAAGGTTTATGGAAAATGAGCAAAATTCCATTTAAAACCAACACGAAAAATTACAATTTTTGACTTACGCTCTCCGAATTTAATGACATTTGGTGCAATCATTATTTTTCTCAAAACTAAGAATAAATCAAGTAGTTCGCGAAATATCGCGGTTTGAAAGTGCAAAATTGCTCAAAATATGTACAAAGTTGCATACACAAAATTATAAATATCTTTCGAAGTATTTATTATATAAGACTTATTGAGATATCATATTAAAGGTATCAAAATTACCTTTAATATGACGTATAACATTACTTTTTTCTCAACATCAAAATGGTCCATATCTTGCGATTTTTCGTTCGCGGATAAATATCTCGAAAAGTGGTCTTCCTAAAAATTTTAAAAAAATATATGTTAATGATAAAAATGTTTTCTATAACCGTGGAAAGTGGCATTCTGGGACTCGCAATATTTTAGGAGTTATTACAACAAATGTCAAAATAAATGAGAAATATTTATTTCAATTTGTATTGTTTTGTTTATAATAAAATAGAAAAATCGACAATTTCTTCCAAAAATCATCCGAATGTAATAAAATTCGGCAAGAATATTAATATTGACGCTGGTACCGCAAATGCCGAGTTTAAGTTTGATTTCCGCAATAGCTCGCGATTTATAATATCTCAAAAATGAGGAAAATTGTATTTTTATAATACAAACATCTTCTAAAATATTTACGCCACAACGTTCATTAACACGAATATTTAAAGGTAATGAAATTACCTTTAAATATTATAATTTGCATACACAAAATTATAAATATCTTTCGAAGTATTTATTATATAAGACTTATTGAGATATCATATTAAAGGTATCAAAATTACCTTTAATATCATTTTAAAGGTAATTTCATTACCTTTAAATATTTGCCTTAATATTTTTTCAGATATTTGTATTTTTAAAAAGACAATTTTCCTCATTTTTGAGATATTATAAATCGCGAACTATCGCGGTAATCAAACTTAAACTCGTCATTTGCGTTACCAGCGTCAATGTTAATATTCTTGCCGAATTTTATTATATTCGGATGATTTTTGGAGGAAATTGTCGATTTTTCTATTTTATTATAAACAAAAGAATACAAATTGAGATAAATATTTCTCATTTATTTTGACATTTGTTGTAATAACTCCTAAAATATTGCGAGTCCCATAATGCCACTTTCCACAGTTATAGAAAACATTTTCATCATTAACATATATTTTTTTAAAATTTTTAAAAATACCACTTTTCGAGATATTTTCCCGCGAACGAAAAATCGTAAGATATGGACCATTTTGATGTTGAGAAAAAAGTCATGTTATACGTCATATTAAAGGTAATTTTGATACCTTTAATATGATATCTCAATAAATCTTATATAATAAATACTTCGAAAGATATTTGTAATTTTGTGTATGCAACTTTGTACATATTTTGAGCTATTTTGCACTTTCAAACCGCGATATTTCGCAAACACTTGGTGAAATTATCTGAATTAGCCTTAGTTTTGACAACAATAATGATTGTACCAAATATCATTAAATTCGGAAGAGGTGAGAAAATCAGCTGGTTGGTTTTAAATGGAATGACTCTGTACGATAATGAAATTTTGTACAGATAGTTCGAGGGTCGATATAAACTTGGAAACCAAAAATTTAAATTTATTTTTTTTGCTTATAATGGTACTATTGGAGCATTCTTAATAAACATATTTTTTTATTTCTGCTCAAAAATTAAAAATAAAAAAAAATTATTATTTGTCTTTTATCATCATAACTGTTATGGTCCTTGAAAAACCGTAATTTGAAATTTTTAAATAACTTTTAAAGTGCAACATCTTGCAATTTTTTTTTTTGTATGAAAAATTATTTTATTTTTTTGACAATAATTTCCAAATAACTCCGAAACTATTGAAAATAATATCTGCAGACATTTCCTCTAAAGAAACTAACTACTCCGATTTTATTGAATTTCTTAAAAACACATAATAAATTCCATCTGAATCAACGCTCAGAAAAAGTTATGTGGAAGAAGTGTACAATATTCAAGCTAAAGAAATAAAATCGTTTTTAAAAAACAAATTTGTAAGGATAAGTATGGATGAAACTACTGATATTACTGGCAGATATATTGTAAATTGGAAATTGTTGGAACAAACGAAAGTTTTTGATTAATAGTGTACAATTTGAAAGTGTGAAACACGAGGAGGACTTTAATAAAAATCATATTTTTTTATATTTACAATTTCTATCCAAACAAAAAATGCTTAACTCGAGTAAATAAATCTTAAAATTTCTAGTTATAACCAAAATAGTTAAATCAATTAATTGGTATTGTAAAAATTTTTCAAATTGCAATTAAAAATTTGTTTACAAGTTGAATTAAAAATTTATAAAAAGAGTATAAACATTAAACTAAGTCTTAATTAAGTAAATTAAAAATTTTATTAACCCAAATGAAAGTCTTAATTAAATTAATCTACATCAGTGATTTATTCAACACAAAATCAATTAAATATTTAATCAATTGGAATGATTAAAATATTATAGAGAATTAAAGTGAAAATAACTTAATATAAAAACAAGTTTAAGAGTAGGGTTGTCTTTCGAATAAAAATTACTTGCATAATGGAAGGAACAATTTTAAAATTTTTTAATTTAGAATAAAAAATTATTCGATCAATATTTTTAGACCAATCGAATAAAAATTTTAATATTATAGTGCAAAAGCCAATGAACGTGTTAATTAAATTTGTAATGTATTACTGTAATTTACTAGTTTTGATAAAATTATTCAATATATAAAATGTTAATAATGTTACATAAAATGTAGTAAATGATTTTAAAAGAGTAAACTATTTTTATACCCTTCACCACAGGTGTAAAGGGTATATATAAGTTTGTCATTCCGTTTGTAATTTTCACAATTTTCGGAGAGAAAAAAGGTTTATATTTTCGGGATCTTTGTAAGAAGCGATGACGATAGGACCATATCCGTCCGTCCGTCCGTGTGTCGGTTGAAATGGCGTTTATGAAGCCATTATTGAAATTCAGCAAGATCGGTTCATGCATTGCGGAGATATTCTCAAAAAACCGGTTTTTAGAACCGGTTTTCCAGTTTCAGAAGCCTCTATATATACTAGGGATTTCGTTTTTGCAAAGAAGGCTCGGAAATTTTTTTCTGATTTTTTTTGCTAAAAAAAAAATAAAATAAATAAAAAATAAAATAATAAAATAAATTTTTGTATTCAAATTTTCGTAGTTTGAAAAAAATGTAGATTTATAAATGTGAAATAATAAAAGCATACGTTAAGGCGAATCTTTTTTAATTTCATTTTTCTTTATGTAAGTAAATGCCTTATAAATTTTCTATGGATCTTGAAAATATAGGATGATCCATTTAGAAGTTAAGTTGTTAATTTTACATTAAATTAAAAACATACATTGGAATGAAATTATTTTTAAATGTTAGTGAATGTTCTTTTGAGCTATAAAAAAGATTTCGATATTTTAAGTGTTTTATTTAAGACTAAAAAATCCTCTAAAGGGATCACTCTATAAATAATTTTTAATCTAAATGTGAAATCTAAAGGAACTAAAAATTATTATTATTTATTTATTTATTTTTTTTTTTTTTTAATTATGCTAATATCTACTTTTTTATGACGATATATTTAAACGTTTTAACTTAGTCATTTGTGTTTACATGGAAAGGTAGACGGGTGGACTTAAGGAAGTAATTCTCAGCCGATTAGTATACTAAATAAAAGTTTATTTTCAGAATTGAAATTTCATTGCAATACCTGTAAAATTTTGCTTTGACAAACAGAATCATTCGATAAAAAAAACAAAAATAGTTGACGCAACGGATTTTGTGCAGAACAATCGGAACCATTATTACACGGATTAAAAAATATTAAAATATCGTAAAATACTACATGGTTGAAAAAAGTTCTTATTTTATTTTAAACTAATAAATGGTGGAATGATGTATGGAATTTTAGACATACAAAGCTGTAAAACCCAGTTATATTGATAATATTTATCTGGAAGAATAACAGAAATGAAAACTATTTATATTTTTAATATTATTCAGTTGTGAAATGAACATTTGATGGGCAATCAATGTTAGTAATTGATTACAAATTTGAATCAAATCCAGAATATTTGGTAAATATATATATTTTTTTAAATAATTTAAAAAGTTGGTTTTCAAACTGTCTTCAGTCTTTAATACCAAACACTTTTTAATCATATATTACACTCATACAAGTTACTACTTTCTAACATTTACATCATTCATACATGCAAAACCCTAGTTATTCATTCCGACAATTGTTGATTGGCATAGCTTTTCTTATGTTTTATTGCTGTTGTACATATTTGTAGTTAATCTTCAGTTTATTCTTTTTGCATTTTTTGTGGTTTTCTTGTTTAACTCACTTCTTCCAAATAACTTTTTTTCTGGTTTTACCTTTTTTTGGTTATTACTCTGCAAATATTTGCCAATATTAACATTGCAAATGTAGTGAGTGGCAAAATATACAGAAAGATTACCTATGAGTACATTCTGTATCTATTTGTATAATCATTTTGGCAAAGTGCTATATACATAAATAAGCAGAGTTGGCAAAAATAATAGTTATGTATAAAAGGTTTTGTTGCCGACTAAGATAAAAATCTTTAAAATATAAATTTTTCTCATAAACATAACATTTTTTTCATAAAAATTTTTATATTAATTAAAGCTTTCTAGAAATTATTATTGTTTTTTTTTGCAAATGAGTAAATAAATTTATAGGTAATATTAATTATGAATTATATTTAAAATAATTTTAATATTTTGCTGAAATTTTACATAATTCTATCTGTAAATTTTAATTGATTAATGAATATTATCTATGGGCATTTTATTTACACACATACCTATTACATAGTAAATATTTTGATGCATATCAAATGAGATTTAGTTTGTAATTAATACAAATTAAATAATTAACTATTAATGGAATTTCTAAGAATTGGTAAAATTGTTAAATGACAGGTATAGTAATAATTAATCAATGTTACATTTAATAATGAAATTGCCTAAAGGTGTGAAAAAATTGTGAAGTAGAAATTATAATAATAACAGAGGACGACAAACATTTTTGTTCTGCAGAAACGAAATTTACAATTTTTTGGATCATATTCTACTTATTACATTAGTTAGCCAAAAAACATATCACACTGCAATCTATGCTAAACGGCGGTTGGCTAGCGGAGGCTAACTAATGTAATAAGAACAATATGATCCAAAATGTTGTAAATTTCATTCCACTTAATATAGTTAAGAATTATGAATACAGTAATTACAATAACTTTGAAGTTACGTATTCTAATTCTGAAAACTTGTAAGTTAAAAGAATTATATTTACAATTGACATTGAAAGGCACGAAGAATGCTGAAGACGGTCGTAGCGGGCCAGTAAACATGCATTACATTCTGTTAGTGTCTGAAGAAAACTTTTTCAAAAATATATTCATCAATAATTATTACATTAGAATGAACTCGAGTCTGAATAAAATAAAAATTTTATTATTTTAACTGAATTTTATGTTAAATAGATAAAAATTCAATTAACAATGGCGACCAAAAATGAGAGAAAATCACTAAATGATTTTTGTTTGAATTCAATTAACACTAGAGAGTCTATATGTACACTGAAAGATCTTCAGATTGTAAGAGTTTCGTATCTGATTACGATGTTCCTAGAGGATAAGTCAAATCGACCTACCAGCAGTTTGGCGAATGTACCCAAATAGGGGTACACACAAGTTACAATTTTTTTTTCACACTTTAAAGGAATTTATTAAAACATATGTTGTCATTTCTTGTTCATTACTATCATGTTTATAATATAGAAAAATATTTTTGATCAATTCCAAATAATAAGTTATAACAGAAATATTTGTTTCCGACTTTTTACATTGGTCCTTGAACTATTTGAACACAATTTCGTTGAAGTTTCACCTTATATGGGAGGTGGGCGGTAAAGTGAGCGGACCACGCCCATTTTTGTTTCCAAATTTATATAGACCCTCAAACTATTTATGCAAAATTTCGTTGTCGTAGATGCTTTTGTTTAAGAGATATCAGCAGAAAAGTATGAAATTAAGCTACAACGGACACCCTGTGTTTTTTTAGCCCATAACTTTTTTGTTTATTAACCAATTTTGCCCATTTTCAATACCAAACAAACCTTAGATAAATATTTGTACCAAATTTCGTCCCCTTACGTTGTCCCGTTCGAGCCCTATCCTGCTTTCAAAAGACGGACAGACGGACAGACGGACGGACATAGCTAGATCGACTCAGAATCTAACCAGGACCCAGGACTTAAATGATTTTTTCGAAATGTTACACACGGATTTTTGATGGTGGGTATAAAAATATATTTTTTGGAAAATTCTATTTTTAATGGATTGGAACTAAAAAGTTAACTGTTTTACATTTTGCCATTATGCTCACTAGCCATGTGCTAAGTTTCATGGTAATAGCAAAATTCGTTTTACTTAAAATGGAAATTGAACAAAAAATACTGAAACACATAATTCAAATTTTTCATGAAATCTTACATCGGTCATGAAAAACAATTGCTAGGAAGTCAGTTGTGTCACTAAATACAGTTTTTTGTGTCGAAATATTAAACAAAGAAGTCATGGCCACTGAATGGAAACCCGGTAGTAGAAAAAAAAAGTATCTTCAGGCTGTAGGACTCAGACAAAATAGAGAGGACTTTGAGAGAAAATCCCCTCATATCTCTGGAAGAAAAGTATCACAAAAAGTTAATTGCTTTCAATCTTTATAGGAATAGTTGAGTGGAAATCTAGTCTGAAAACGTATAAAGAACAAAAAAAAAAAAAAAAAAATCTTAATAGAAACTCAAGCAAGAATTTGGAGGTAAGAAACTAACGTGAAAGTACTTCAGACGAATTTTTTTCGTAATTATGATTAGTGTATAATAGACGATGAAATGTTCGTACAGGCTGACTTTTTACAACTTCCTGGCCAAGAGTTCTATGTTGCAGATGCTAGAGGGAATATGACAGAAAAATATCGTGTATCACAGAAATCTAAATTCCCCAGAAAGTTTTTGATTTCGAAAGCCATATGCATATGCGGGAAAGAAGCATTTCATTCATAATAAATGGTTCCATTAACCAGAAATATACATGAATGAGTGTCATTGGAAAATAATTTTTCCTTTACCTAAGAAAATACAATGTGTCCGCTTTTTCCTGGCCCGATCTCGCTTCTTCTCATTACAGCAAAAAGTCAATGGAGTGTTAACAAAGAAATTATACCGAAAAAGGCTAATCCATCAAAATATCCGGAACTCCGTGCAATTGTAAGAAATTGGGCTCTAGTAAAAAATAATTTAAAAAACATTAAAAAGTCAACATAAAATGGAACGGTGTTTAAAAAATTAGTGGACTTATTCGAGGAAAAAAATGACCGAAACACAACAAAACCTTTAATTGGAAGAATTCCGAAAAAGATCAGATATTTCCTTGAAATACAACAGGAAATAATTTATTCTTTTATGTTTAGAACTTGAACATAACAGTCATTAATAAAAATATAATTTAGAAAAAATTCGCTCTTTGGATTATTTTCTATAAGCAGATTTGTATGCACGGATTTTTCCGTGCGCAGTCCTTATGTCCGAAATTCATACAAATAAAGTTTTTTTTTTTTTTATAGGGTGGGAGTAGCTGTGTATATAAAGCCATAAATATTTTAGTGGGAATGTTTATAACTTTATATAAAATTTCACACCAATTCAAAAACTGGATTTTTGTCGTTCTAAAACTGCCCAATGTGACACTGTGCAATGCTAAGTAATATAATATAAAAACAAATACGAACATTTGAAAAAAAGAAAAAATAAATAAATATATGAACAACATTTTGATGTTTCCTTCTCCTTAATCAAAATTAAATTTAAAGTTTTTTAGAATTTGATGAGATTTTAATGCTTCAATTTTTAAATTAGTGAATTTTTGAAAACTAAAAAAAAAAAACATCAAAAAGCGTTGTTTCCGTAGTAGTTTTGGAAGTAGTAGTAGAATTTGGAAAGAAAGCAATTACTGTAGTAAAATTGAATTAAAGCTCCGGTCCCTGATAGAGATTTCAAAATCTGAAAGCTCTGGAAAGAGAAAACATGCTTAGAAAATTACATATAAAATCCATGTATCTCTGCTTCCTGATAGGAATTTCAAAATTTTTCTCCGTTAGGATTTATAGGACGATAATTTTTATAAGTAAGCCGAATTTAATTTTTCACGACGTCTCTGGAGAAACTCTGGAGAGTAAAAAATGCTTAGGAAATTATATATAAATCCTTTTATCTCCGCTCCCAGATAGAAATTTAAAAATCTGTCCCCGTTAGAATTTGTAGGAGGAACAGTTTTATAAGTAAGCCAATTTTTAATTTTCTAAGTTATTTGGAAGCTTCAGACACCTTTGGAAAGGCAAAAAATGCTTAGATAATTACTTACATATATGTAAACCAACGTATCTCCGCTCCCTGAAATTTCAAAATCTGACTTCGTTATGACTTCAGACAAATTTTAATTTTCTGAAAAAGAAAAAATGCTAAGAAAATGACACATAAATCCGCTTATCTCTGGTTCTTGATAGAAATTTAAAAATTTAGCTCCGTTAGGATTTGTAGAACAATTTTTATTTTAAGTCAAAAATCGACTTAGATCTTTTTTAGTTTTTCTTGCTACATTTTCAACACCTGTTGTTAACAATTCTTGAAAGAAATTCAAAGCAATCAACAATATATATATTTTTTGTGTTTGTTTTGCAATGAAGGAAATAAATGAATGAATATTTTGTTTTGTTATTTGTGCTTTGCACTGATTGAAGTTGCACTACTATTACTATATTAATAAGAAAGTATCTTCATTTTTTTATATTGTTTGGACCAAGGCGAATTAAAACAGGTGTCCTTACTTAATCAACAGATTATTTTTTTGTTTGTTTTTAGAACTTAGTCATAATTTTTGCTTATCCGTTGACATTTTAAACTCCATGATGTATAAAAAATTAATGAATTCGCCGCATTGTTATTTTTGCAGAACTGTTTAATTTCGCCATGGTTTGGACTTTTGGAAAGTTGATTTCAATCATCAAACTCATAGATAAACATTGTTGAGTCAAATAGGTTGGATAGTTTTTGGACACTTACACAACTTTAAACTGATCTTTTAAGACTTAATTCAATATTTAAATAACTTGTTTATTATATCAAAATAATGCTTAGTTCAAAGATTTCATGTTAAAGGTAAATAAAATTCGTCATTGTTGTCGGTTAATTGTTGATTGTTTACTTTTGTTATTTTTTTTTTTTTTTCATCCAAAATTTAACCAAAGAATTTTCCACATTTTTGTGAATTTGAAAGTATTTTCCATTAAAATTTGTTTTGCTTTTATTGCTGGTATATTTTGTATATCTTTTAACAAATATTAGATTAAACAATTAACAAATAAAATATTTAAATTAAGGTAACATTGGACTGCTTAATCACTAGAGACTAATAATTCCAGGTTAATGAATGTTAATAATTAAAAGTTATTTTTTATCAACAAAATTAAATGTAGCATAAACTTTTTCTTTAAAATATTTTTTAATAATTTAAATATATAAAATATTTGAACTAAGTATAACAATTGCTAAAACTATATGCATCATTTAAAACCAAATCATTTACTAATGACTTAACCGTAAGTATTAAAACAATTTCTGCTTACTATTCGTAATAAAAATCACACAAAAAATGCCAAGTAACCAAACAAATTTCTTAAACTTGAATTAAACCACATTCTCCATAAAAGATTATTTCATAGGACTACATGTAACCATAAATAGTACTTTTGTTCTTCTCTAGTTAAACCAACTCTAAAGTAGTGACATATTTTTGCCTGTCTAATGAAAATTGACAAAATGCTGACACATGCAGTTCAGAGTAAAAAATTTTAACTGGAACTACAAAAGACATCCTTGCAAATTTTGTGTGAGTATGTGGACACTGAAAATGACACAATTTCAATGCAATTCATTTCCATTTTCCATTGTTTTTTTTTTGCTGTTAGACTTGTATACTTTTATGTCTTACATGTACTTTTTCTACATTTCAACAATGATAAATGACTGCTGTGAGTATTTAAAACGCGTATGTCTGCTGTCTGTGTAAATTCACTTGAATTAACGAGAACGACTAGGATGCGTTTTGTTTTTCTGCAGTTTTTTTTTTATTTCTTTTTTTAAAAGTGTTATTTGTGTTCAAATGTTTTGCTCTAATGACCAGTTACACATATTTGGAATAAAAGTTTGTAAGTTGTCTTTTATAAATGATTATTTGCTTAAATTTTTTTAATGCATTTGGTACTTTAAGTAAAAGAAGATTTATTATCTGTTGTTTAGCATTTTTGGTGATTTAGGTGTGTTGGGAACAGTGATAACAGATGGAGGGAATTTTTCAAAGAAAATTTCCAGCAAAGGGAAAGAGAGAGGGTATTTAAATTTTTACCAAAATAAATTTAGAAATTGTCTAAATTTTTCTCAAAAAACTACTAAAAAGAAAAGGAAAACTGCTTTCAGTTTTTTCCCATCAGGTCGAGATTTTTTTTATGGGCGTGTCTGTTATTGCCTCCTAAATAAGCCGATTACTCTAGTATATTTCACTATAACTCGAGAAAGGTATGCACGATTTCTATAAATAATACACCAAAATAAAATTGGATTTAAGTCGTTTTACTAACAAATTTTTATCCGCTCAATAGTTTAGGAGATATTACGAAATAAGTGTCTGAAAAAACAATTTTTTAATGCTAAATTAAAGATTTCTTATTTTACAAAAACTTCTTTTTAAAAGTGAAGACATCAAAAATGTTTCAGTTTATCATCTTTATCTTAAAGCTGGTAAAAGTATGAGTAAATAAAGCCACATAGCATCAAAATTGATGCAGAAATTTTAATTGCATTCACAGTTAAATTAGGATACCCATGTATACCTACAGTTAAGTGGGAATACGCTAGTGGACCGCCTTTAGGCAGTCACACTTGTATTACTCGAGAACGGTTTTTCCAGCTTAGATAAATTAAACTCCAGTGGATAGCGATTTAAATTTTCTTTGAGTTGAATTTACATAATTTTTTGTTCAGTTAATATTTCCGTAGTTATTTGGTAATTAGTAGCAAAAAAAAAAAAAAAAAAAAAAAAATTTAAAACCGTGAAAATTTTGATCCATAACTCTGAAATTCTTTAGTCAATAAAAATATTGTTGACAACCCTAAAAGACAATTTTCGTATGCATCTTTTGGTGTATCATTTATCACATGGTTCTTGAGTTATAGTTCAAATTGTACAAACTATTCTCGAGTTTTAAAGTCTGACCGCTGAATAAAGTGATGATATCAGTCATGCCCCAAAAAATCAGCAATTGATAGAAAAAAAGTGAAGGCAGATTCTTGTTTAACTTGCCAAAATCCATCTAGTCCACCTATTTTTGTTCAAGAAAAAAAAAAAAAAAAAAAATATATATGTATATCTATATTTTTTTTACCCACCACTGTATTTCTACTCAATTGTATGTATATGAATATTTTTACTTAACTGTGAATAAAATCAAGATTTGTGTATCAATTTTGAAGATACATGTCTTATTTTATTCGGAGCATTACCAGCTTTAAGATAAAGATGATAAACTGAAACATTTTTGATGCTTTCACTTTTAAAAAGATATTTTAATTACAAAAAAATCTAAAATTTTGCATAAAAAAGGTTCCTTTCGGACATTTGTTTCAGGATATTTTTAGTCCGCATCTTTTGGTGTGTGATTTATGTCAATCGTACACACCGTTCTTGAGTTATGAGGAAATATACTAGAGTAATGGCCTTACTATGGGCGAAATATTAGTCACACCCATCAAAAAATCCAGACCTGATGGAAAAAAAAACTGAAAGCAGATTCGTGTTGAGCATATCAAAATGCATCAAACTCAACTATTCATTTTTGGGGGAGGATTTTTTGTAATCCACAAATAGGACTGCTTGTTCTATTTTGGTCTTCGTACTGTTTGAAATTTTTGAGATAAATTACCAAGAAATATGAAAATTAAGAACTATGGTCCTATGTGGATGAAAAGTTTTGGTATTATAGTTTTTTCTAAATAAAAAGGATACCAATTTTATATCTGGACTATGTAAGAATCAGCTAACAAAGTAGCGGAATAAACTTCATAAATATTGTAAAGTTATCAAAACATATATGATGGATAATAACTGATAAAAAAAAATTTTGGAACGTTTAACTATGAATAACTCGCATAGAGTACACGTGATTTCCGGTGACTTTTAACAGTATGTACTAAACGCCAAGACGATCCTTTTTGTACTGGAATAATTTAGAATATTTTGAATAAAACAATTTTGAGCAAGAAGTGGTTTTGTTTCTTATTGTTTATCAATAAATAAGTCACCGCAATATTAATTTAACAAAATTTGAAAATCCTCCACTAACATAGAAATTAAAAACGTACTTATCCTTGTACTATCAAAAAAGTACAAAATTGTATTTTTCCTGTACTTTAAATGAACCGAACTGTTATTTATTTTTCTGTTCTAGATAATTTAAAGGATTTTTTCAACGATATTTTATTTGTCATATACATATTTTTAAATATTTTATCAAAAAGATGGGGGGTATATTGATTTTGTCATTCCGTGTGTAACATATCGAAGGAATCAGTTAAGACCTCATGTAGTGTATATTTTCTGGGTCCTGGTTAGATTCTGAGTCGATCTAGGTATGTCCGTCCGTCTGTCTGTTTGTCTGTCTGTTGAAAGCAGGATAGGGCTCGAACGGGACAACGTAGGGGGACGAAATTTGGCTCAAATATTTATCTTATATATGGTTTGTTTGATATTAAAAATGGGCAAAGGCGGTTTATAAATAAAAAGTTATGGGCTAAAAACTAGAAACACAGGGTGTCCGTTGTACCTTCATTTCATACTTTTCTGCTGATATCTCTTAAACAAAAGCATGTACGACAACGAAATTTTGCAAAAATAGTTCAAGGGTCCATATAAACTTGGAAACTAAAAATGGGCGTGGTTCGCCCACCTCCAATGTAAATTTGGAGACCAAAAAAGAGCGTGGTCCGCCCACCTTCCATATAAGGTGAAACGTCAACGAAATTTTGTACAAATAGTTGAAGGACCAATGTAAACTCGGAAACAAAACATGGACGTAACCCGCCCACCTCTCACATAACGTAAAATTTGAAAAACATTCGCGCTTGATTTCGATATATATTTTGTGATATTTTCATAGAAAATTCTTATATCAAAGCATATGATAGCAGTTTAATAGGGATTTGTAATTTCCTGATATAAGGAATATTTTTAGGTACAACAAATTTATATTTACTTTTAGCAATTTATATTAAAAATTAAGTAATTTTTATATGGAAAGGCGAGAATATTTTCAGATTTAGAGAGTATTTTTAATGCTCATAAATGACTTTTTTATAGCATATGTTTGGTTGCCCTGTTAATTACAATAATTTTCGAAAAACAAAAGAAAAAAAAAAAAAAAAACCCTAAAATATATTTATATTAATTCAATAGTGTCATTTACACTTTTTTTTATCATACAAATTGTAAGTAAAAGTTTAGCTTGAGACAACTTAAAATATAAAAATGTTTACTTACCTCATTCCATTTCATATATCAATAATAACAGATTTAATATATTTTTTTTTGTAATAGTTTGTTTTTCTTAATAATTTTTATTGAGTATCTTTTAATCATTCTTTAGTATTTAATGATTTTGTTTTATTATGTTTCAGTATTTTTTGTTTTAAATCTTTGGTTTAGGTTTAATTTTTTTCTCACTTTATAGTTACATTTTTAAATTTAACTTAATTTTAGAAATAATAACAAATTATTTTATACCAATATGAAGAAATGTTGCTAGGCAAATTAAGTTTAAATTGAAACAAATAAAAGAAATTTTAAGGGAGTTTTTTGAAAACTACACATTTACAGGAAGTACTTTTTTCAATAATATTTATTTTGTAACCATTTTTTGGACTTTTTTATTAACGCTTTTTATTTTTTTAATTTTTTTTTTTTAATAGAATATTTGTTGTTTTTTGGTTTTCTTTGGTAAAGTAAAAAATTAATCACATTTAAGAGACATTTACTTAAAATTAAAACATATTAATTAGTTTAATTATACATAATCATTAAGTTAATTAATATTTAACATATTTAATCAACATTCAGCTAATAGAAATTTGAAGTTTCTTAAATTTACATTTAAATTAAGACTAATTTTAATTCAATTTTACAATTTAGTTTAGGGAATTTTTGTTTTTATATAGGTACTTAACAATTAATCACTATTGAAGTGTAAATACATTGATTTATGTATGTTTAAAAGTATATTCTCTTTTAGTATATTAATTATTTATATTTTCTTTTATTCAATTACATTTTAGTTATGTCTAATTAAGTTTTAAATATTTTACAATTTTTATTACTTTAATTGCTTAACAATTTAGTTCAACTGTACATAATTTACTAAATATATAATACTTTGCTTAATTATTGTTTTAAATCTATTTGTTCTTTTTGTGTTTTTTCTTTTCTAATTAATTAGTTTTTTAAGGGAAATTCGATTTTGTAGGCTTTTTTATTATTTGAAGCTGCTGTGGAAGGTACAAAAACATGTTTATCTTTATTTTAGTTTTCTAAAATATGTATTTAATTAAGATTGCTTTTGGCATTCTTTACTTTTAATTTATTACTTTTTTATTATTTTTACATTATTAAGATATGGATTTTCTTCTCTCTTTTATTTTATTTATAATTAATTTTGTAGTGCTTTTTTTTATTGCTAAAAATTCTTCTAAAAGAATTTAGGTTTTTAATTTAGTTTTGTATTTTTTATTTTAAAGAAAATTTACAATATTTTTACAAAATTTTTCTTTTTTTTTTTTCGTTTAAAGTATTTTTGTATGAATTATTTTTTATTGATTTTAGTTTTGCTTATTTTACTGTGAAATGAAAAAAAAAAAGAAGTTATTTATTTTAAAATATTTTTTTTTGTTGGTTTAATCTTTTTGTTTTGCAATTATTGCAGCAAATATTAGTTAGGAAATATTTAGTTTAACAAAAGTTAATTGAAATGAAAACTTTGTTATTTCTTTATGTACAGTGACGTGTATTTATATACGTTTTTTCTTGAAAATTATATTCGAAGGATATCGAAATATCGAAAAATAAAATATTATATGGAAAAACTGAAATCAAGCTCAACAAAAGTCTTTTAATTTTTGAAATACTAAAAAAGTCGAAGTAATAATCATATTAACTTTCTATTAATATTTATTTGCGGGAACTACTTGCTTAGGTAAGCAAGTTATTAGTGTACAAGTCTATCAGTCAGGGGTTGCAGGTTCTATTACTGCCAGAGTCTAGTTTGTTTCACTGTATTCGTCCATTTTTAATTCAAAACCGATTGGTTAGTAGGGTTCATCAAATTGACTTTCGAATAATCGAACAATCGACTATTTTTTGAAAAAATTCGAAAAGTCAAACTCGAATTTTTGGTTTGAAAATTTTAAAAATTTACCTATTGTCATATAGTTAAAAATCGAAAATAGTCGGAAAAATTCGAAAATAGTCGGAAGGAATCGAAGAGTCGGAAAAAGTAAAAAAAAAAAACTTTATTTAAAATGAATAGTTTCTTAGCATTTTATTATTTGAACTACAACACACACTGTTGGAATGTATGTATGTAGCCATCACTTTTATTGCATAGATTGATTGCGCTGTATAGTCAAATCTGGTAAAAATTAAAAAATGTCGAACAACATCTTAAAATATTAACCCCCATTTTATTTTTTTGGGGTCTGTTTGCCCGAAAATTATGTGTTTTTCGGTAATTTTATTTTAATAACTATTATGTTATTAGTTATCCAATCTTCTTTATTTTAGAAAATTCCATTTAAAATAATTTTTTTTTATGATCAATGAAAGGAAAAATTTTTAAAAAGTCATAATTTTCAAGATTTTTATCGCTTTGAGCCACCTCTAAATTTTGTTCAATCAGTTCAAAAGTTGGCATGTCTATCCGAACATTTTCAGGGGGTAAGAACCAAATTCTGTACACTTTTTGTAATAAGGGCGACCCTAATATACATATATATTGAAATTTTATTTATAAATTTTTTTTATAAATAAAATTTATCGAAAAATTTCAATAAAATAAATTTTACTAAAAACCTTCATATAAAAAAATCCAATAGACAGAAAATTTGTCGAAAATTTCTTATAAAAAGAAAAGTTATTAATAATTTCTTATAAACAAATTATTGAAAATTTACGGAATAATTTTTTTTTTCTGTTAATAAAAAATTTCTCTAAATATAAAATCAGAGTAGGAAGAACGCTAATTTTTTTCATTCGTTCGAAACATAATTTTTATCAGCGAATTTAATCCTAATTTTTAGAACTCATTTTATTTATTTTTTTTTTTTTTTTGCAAATTTAATTTTTAAATTTGTTTGAAAATCAAAAATTTTTTTTCGAATATAAAAATATTATTCACGAAACGAATTAATAGAATTGATATATTAACTTACATACAAACTTAAAAATTTAAAATATCAATGGACTTTTTATAGTCCTAAGAGACCCTAATATACATATATATTGAAATTTTATTTATAAGTTTATTTTATAAATAAAATTTATCGAAACATTTCAATAAAATAAATTTTATTAAAAACCTTCATATAAATAGCTTATAAAAAAAATCCAATAGACAGAAAATTTGTCGAAAATTTCTTATAAAAAGAAAATTTATTAATAATTTCCTATAAACAAATTATCGAAAATCTACGGAATATTTTTATTTTTTTTTTCTATTAATAAAAAATTTCTCTAAAAATAAAATCAGAGTAGGAAGAACGCTCATTTTTTTCATTCGTTCGAAACATAATTTTTATCAGCGAATTTAATACTAATTTTTAGAACTAATTTTATTTTTTTTGTTTGCAAATTTAATTTTTAGAGTTGTTCGAAAATCAAAATTTTTTTTTTTCGAAAATAAAAATATTATTCACGAAACGAATTAATAGAAATGATATACTAACTTACATACAAACTTAAAAATTTTAAATATCAATGGACTTTTTATAGTCAGGTTTTTTTTTATCTACTCGACAGTTCATACCGCTAAAAAATATTTTTTTTATATGTATCTACATGTACGTACATGCACACAACGAACCTTTTTTCTTAGTCCGAAATAGAAGGGCTAAAGTTACATTCTAAAATGCCTTATTTAGAATCTACAAGGCCTGCCACTCGCATTGCAATACTTTTTTTTACACGGCTTGTCATTGGAGGCAAGGCCTTTCCTTCTCCCTTCCAAAAAGAAGCGAAAAGTCAAGGACTTAAATAAAAAAATAAGCTCTCTTATATTTTCAATGCTATTAAAAAATTGAATGAAATATAATAAAATAGAGACATGCGGACTACCTTCCTTATCGACACTTAAAACAAGACTAAATGAGTTTGAGTTTTGTAAGTCTCGTTTACAATTTTTTATGTTTGTAGTAAGAAAGTTAGTAGGTGAGTGACATCTATTTCGCATCTAATGAAATGGAAACAAGAATTAGTACCAGATTTTTTTTTAAAGGAAGTCAAAGCATTCTTTAAGGAATTTTTACAGAAGGCAAAAAGGAATGTGTTTAAAATTTGTTTGGAGAGGTGTGTAGGCATTCAGGAAGCACTAACATATTTTCCTGCTAGTTTTTTATTTTTTTTTTCAACTAATTTTTTCTATACATCATTGTGTGGCGACCGAGCCATTTGTAATCGTAAAATAGCGATCTTTTACACAAATACAAATAATAAAAAAAGTTTTTTAGATTATTTTCGTAATTCAAATTAAAAAAAGTAAATAAAAAAATAGTTTAATCCAAAAAGTGAATTTTATTTTTAAATTTACGAATAATATTTATAAAAGCGAAGAAGAAAAACTTAAAATTTAGTTCGAAATCCGAATTTTTCCGTACCTTGTATAAAATTTATCCAAATTTTTTTTTTTTTTATAAATGGTAAATTTAATTCAAATGTTGTTTAATGCTATAATAAAATTCCCATATTTTATGAAAATCCAAAAGTCGCTCTCCTCAAAAATCTGTCTCCATAAATTTATCCATATTTAAAATTTCTAAAGAGTGAATAAATTGAGGAATAAACCTGCAACTCAGAGCAGATGTGGATGAAGTGAAAAGTATTAGAAAATATGGATTGAAAAATAAACAAGAGTATGAAATTTTCAGGGTTCTATCGCAAAGCGGTTCGATTTCTAAAATATTCAAAATCATATATGTACTTAGTTAAAAAAAATATTAATAAGAGAGGATACCTGTTAGATTCTTATATTACAACAAATATTAAATTATTACACAAGTTAAAATGTACTAACTAAATGAGCAAATATTTTTTTTAATATACCTAGTGTGTTGAATTGACCTAAACACTTATCCCTTAAAAGAAATATTGTTTTTGTACAAAAGAGAGACTTTCCTATCTTAGTAATCTTTATTTTAAAATATATATAAATATGCGTTAAAAAAACTGACAAACCAAAAAAATTTTAAGTGCAAATTTCTGTCAATTTAATGCTTCTATTAAACTTTTTTTGTTATATTAAGTATTGTATCTCATAATGCAACAATTGTTTTAAACTATTTTAATTAAAACTTCTTGGCAACTACCCACATTATCCTTTATAATCTGTCTTTATCCATTAAAATGCATTAAATGACATTTAACATTTTTCATTTAAACCCAAACATTTCAAAAATTTACTTTTAAAAGCAATAACAATTTTAATTCTAAACATATTTAAAGCTATTTTCAACATTTCAACTAAATAAGTATTTCAATTGAATGACTAACTTTTTCATACTCTTAATACAATATTTGATAGTGACAAATATTGCAATTGTTTATAGCAAATTATTTATTGGATTTAATTTTTTTTACCATCATAAAATATAACAATATAAATGAAGTAATAATAATATAACAAATGATATGGAAAGTTTTCCAACAACATACATATTTCAAGTTTCAGCCAAAATAAAATTTCCTTCCTTATTTTGGGATGTTAAATGATACTACTATTGCTTCTTTTTACGTTATTGACACTGTCAGAAAACTTTGCGAAAAATATAAAAACAACAAAATTGGAAAACAAATCAAAACTATATAGAAGTTTGGCAGTGAAATAAATAAAATAAAACAATAATACAATAAAATGCAATATATTTGATTTATAAGAATTAGGGCTTACCCCCACAAGTTATGGATTTTAAATATAAGTACTAGATTTTAAATATTTTATATTTATGGCTCATCCTATTTTGGTTTATTGACTGAACCAAACAAAAGTATAAAAAGTTTTCTAATAAAAATATATTTTACCAAAACTTGACATGTTCTTATTCAGTCATTCATAATAAATTTTTCATAAATATTTAAGACACCAACCAGTAAATAATGTTCTTCTTTTCTCTTTTATTTAAGAAGAAGGAGGAAAAAATTGTTTACTAAAATATTAATGCTCAAGAGAGAGGGGGTAAATGGTTGGATGCATGTTGCGCATAAAGTGTTGTAATGTTGCATTGCAAGGATAGAAAAATATCCTTGCAGAAAACGTTACAAAAACATTAGAGAAATTAAAAAGTGAAAAAACTGTAGAGAAGATAAATGAGAATTTAGTTAGGAATACAGCCGAATATTTTTAGAGCAGTAAACTTAATTTTATAAGCAATTTAATTTTAAATTAAATTTTTGTAAAATTTTGTAATCAATTTTGTAAATTTGAATTTATTCAAATAAAAAACAAAAAATTTATTGCAACTTAAGTCAATAAAAAAGTCAACATCAAATTGACAATTGCTTTAAAAATGCCATAAACAAAACTAAAATTTCGGCAGGACACCATTATTTATGTTACAAAAATATTCCTTACACACAGACACATACATAACACTGTGTGACAGACAAGTAATGTGTAAAGTAGTGATAAATATAATATTACAGGATTCAGTTTTCAGAAAGGTATTTTCTTGAGTTTTTTTTTATTTAGTGGAACATTTAAATAAAAAATGTTTATTATATTGCAGCAACTCGACACCCATATTAGGTTAATATAATCATCGTAAATATTTTATAACATTCTTTAAAATTGTGCATATTTCGAAAATTTGAAATCCTTTCGAAGAAAATTTGATATCCTGAATTAGAACTGATTACACAGTTTTGTCATGGATAGCTTTACCCATATTACGCTTTGGGGTGAAAGGGGTCGAAATAGCGATTAATTCAGGAAAAGGTAATATCAATATTCGATTGATAACGTTTTTTTTATTGATTATTTGATAAAAAATTCAGTTTTAGAATTTTAAGATTTTTTTAGCAGAACGGTAATATCCGTCCGCCCGTCTATACAATAGAGTTAAATGGGTCGAAAATTATGCATAATTCAGGGAAGGGCGGTATCAACACTTTAATGATCACGTTTAATTTTCCTATTTATTAGTAAGTAAAAAATGCATTTCTAGAATTATAAGATGTTTTTTGGCTCAATGGTAATGTCTGTTCGTCTGTCTATACATTTGGGTTAAATGGGACGAAAATTTCGCTTAATTCAGGAAAAGGTAATATCGAAATTTGGTAATCACGTTCTATTTTTTCTATTCATTAGTTAGTAAAAAAAATGCATTTTTAGAATTCAAAAATATTTTTTGACAGAATGGCAATGTCCGTCCGTCTGTCTGTACATTTGGGTCGAAAATGGCACTTATTTCAGGGAAAGGTGATATCAAAATTTTAATACCTACATTTGGTTTTCTTATTAATCAAGAAGTAAAAAGAAAATATTTTTTGAATTTTGAGATTTTCTTGAGAGAATTATAATGTTTATCCATTTTGCAAACTTTCCAATTAAAAATCGTGTAACTTTTGACTCTTGTAAAATTGAGATTTTTGAAATTTCAAATGTCCTATAATATTTTAAGTTGCATTCCATGAAAGTTGAAAATTAGTGTATTTTAGAATAATTAAAAAGAAAATAATAACAAAAATATTACGATTAAATATAGTTTACAAATACTTGAAGAAAAATTGGCTTAAATACCTAAAGTTTATGATTTTATTTAAAATAAATACAGTGAAAGTTGATGAAAGTTATTTTTCAAAAATGTAAAAAAAATGTTTAACTTTGATAGCTTCTTATAAGAAAACAACACAATCCAGCTTGAAAATTTTAATTGATATAGATACATACTTTTGTCTATTTTTATTCGGTACCCAAATTTATTGCAAAAGTTTAAATTTTAAAATTTAATTAATCGCCACTTTTGACAAATTTTACCCCAACGTGATATGTGAGAATATGATTTTTGTGTACACAGAAAAAATTATTATCGTCTTTTTTAAAATTAACTCAGTTGTTTAATTTTGCATCAAAATTTAACAAATATGTTCCAGAAAAAATAAAATTAAAAATAAATTTGGGTATGATTTTTTTTCTATACACATTTTTAATTCATTCAATCATCTACTTGATGGATTTAATTAATTTATTAATTGAGAATTTTTTTCTGTTTTGTATTTTTTATAGTTTTTAGTAATTGATATAATCATTTTGGTGAGAGGTGCAAATTTAAACAAGTTTATAATTGAATGAATTATTTTCATATAAATTTGTTAATTGGTGACTTTTTTCTGTGTAAAAGGTAATAGTAAAAGATAACATTTTCAAAATGATATTTTATTTGGTTCTTTGCTGAAACACTTAAATGAAAAATGTTATAACATTGCAGGGATTCTTAGCTTTCATTTGACATCCATATTAAGTTGATTTAATATTCGTAAATATTTTATATATATATTTTTTTAAATCTGTATCCTTCTAAGTTTTGTATTCCTTTTTATAGAATGTTTGGCGTTCTAGAGAAAAACTGAGTACGCTGTTTTACTACGTATGGTCTCTAGTTTCGTTCATATATGGATTTTTTCATGTGTGAGAGTGACTGTCACACAGTGTAACCAAACACACAATCTTAAAATAAGGAAACTAGAGTGTTTTCTAAAGCCACATTTCAAGGTTTTCATTTTTTTTTAGTTTAAGTCCCAAAGCATTTGCTTAACTGCGTTTAAATTTATACTTCGAAACATTTATTGTAAAAGCAGCCAAAACTGAATGTACTTTGGTTTTCTCAAGCATTTTCCTTTGCTCAACTCGTTGTTTTTCTTTAAGATTTGTTAGCTGTGTTTTTATTTTTTAATGGAAGAAAACAATTTTGCGTTAAAATGCACCACACTATCATGTTTTGAAGACACTTGGTGGTACATATTTGCATTTGCAATAAAAATTCATATGTTACATAATACATACGAATTTTTGAAAAATTTACATATCGTTAAATAAAATTCAAACGGCCTTAAATAACGTTAAAAAAATTGTGCATGGAATTATACGTTTACACTAACAATTAACAAAAAAATTTTTAGGTGCCGTATAATTAAGAAATATGTATAATAGTATGTAACATACATATTATTTTATTATTTTTATTTAATTATTTTTTCTTTATCTATTAAACTTTTGAAGTGTAGTTAGGGACATTGAACCTTATAAGGAGTGCGATCGAAAAAATCTTAACATACGTTTCGCCTCATAACTTTTTTCCGAAGCAATATTTAAAATTTTTTTTGATCTAGTTATCATTGAAAAAAATCTCAGTTATTATTTTTAATGACAACCATGTTGATTTGTTGCCACTTTAATCAAAATGAGTGACGAAAAAGATGTACGTGTTACAAAATAATAAAAAATTTAAAAAAAAATCCAATTTGTCCTACAAATAACACTGGTCGACAAAAAAATCCTCCCCCAAAGACGAATAGTTGAACTTGATGCATTTTGATGTGTTAAACACAAATCTGCTTTCAGTTTTTTTCCATCAGGTCTGTGTTTTTTTTTTTTTTTATGGGCGTGTCTAATATTTCGCCCATACTAAGACCATTACTCTAGTATATTTCCTCATAACTCAAGAACAGTGTGTACGATTGACATAAGTGATACACCAAAAGATGCGTATTAAAAATATCTTCAAAGTTTGGAGTTTATATATAGCGACTTATCGCTATATTCTCGAATATAAATTCAGTGTATCTCCACTTAACTGTAGGTATGCATGGGTATCCTAACTTAACTGTGAATGCAATAAAAATTTGTGCATCAATTGTTATGATACGTGGCTTTATTTACTCGTAGTTTTACCAGATTTGAGATAAAGATGATAAACTGAAACATTTTTGATGTTTTCACTTTTAAAAAGAAGTTTTAGTAAAAAATAAGAAATCTTGAATTTAGCATGAACAATTTTTTTTCCGGCACTTATCGAAATATCTCCTAAACTGTTGAGCGGATAAAAATTTGATAGTAGAGCGACTTAAAGCCAATTCCGCATAATTTGGTGTATCATTTATATAAATCGTGCATACCGTTCTCGAGTTATAGTGAAATATACTCCAGTAATCGGCTTATTTAGGGCGCAATATTAGACACGCCCATGAAAAAAAATCTCGACCTGATGGAAAGAACTAAAAGCAGATTCGAGTTTAGCATACGGAATTCCATCTAGTCCACATATTTTTTTTAAAGGAGAATGAAAAAGATTTTTTTTGTCGACCAGTGTAATTGGCCAAAGAATTAAATGTCTGTTGTCAAACTGTTTCCAAGGCTATTAAACAGTATCACAGAGAATTCGACTATTGATAGGAAACATGGTTCAGGAAGAAAAAAGGTCCACATGATATCGGGAAGGTCAAGGAAATTGAAAGCATATTGAAAAGACCTCCAAACACATCGGATGGAAAAGCAGCCCGGTTAGCTCAGTGCTCTGACTATTTGCTGAAAAAAGTTAAAGCTAATGTGAAGTTGAAAATATATAAAGTCCAAAAAGTTCTAGACTGGAACGCTGAAAAAAATTTAGAAGCCAAGAACAGAGCACAGAAATTAAAATCAAATTTAATACAAAAATACTCATGTTGTAAAAAAACGAAGAAACGTATGTACTGGAAGATTTTTCGCAGCTTCCGGGTCAAAATTTTTATGTTATGTTTTTTCGATCGCACTCCTTAGTATGTTTAAATGTTGTGTTTTTTTTTTTCTAAATGATTTAAATTTTATTTAATATGTGAACAAAGCATATGGAATCAGTATATGAATTTTAATAGCAACATACCATGCTGCTTTTGTTGTTGCCAAAACAATTTATTTCATGACATTTCTCCTATATAGAATTTGAATGTAACATTTTTTAAAGTGTTAAAATACAAAGATCAAATTTATTTATTTTAATTTATTTTTTGTTTTATGCAGTAACATGGAAAATAGCATTTTTTTCTAAAAGAAACACTTGAGACGACACTGCTTTTAAATTTCAGTTTTAGTTTTTTTCTTAATCCTTTATGATGATGAATCATTTTATTTTTACCATACAACTGTTTTTTTTATTTTCTCAAAGTTTAGAAATCTTTATTGCTTAAATCAATTTATTAGAAAGCATTCAAATATTTTATTAATAATTTTAAGTTAAAGATAAATAAAAATTGCATCAAACCCAACAGCGACTAATTAAGGGAACTGAGAACAAAGCACTTGCCAGTTGAATATTGCCACTACAAACATATTATGTTCCAAAGTTGTTTGTTTTTAAATATTATTGTTAATGAAATAAATTATATATTATTTGAGCAACTATATTTTAGTTATAGTAACCAAACATTCGTTTTCGTAACCAAATTATTTTTTTATTGAACTTGAAATATGTTTACCACAATAATTTATATTTAACGCTTTAACCCAATTCTAGAATAAGGCAGGATAGCACTTAATATTTTTCACTATAAAACTTTCAATTAATTTAATTAATTTCAATTTAATTTAATTTATTAGAGTACTTCGAATTTGAGTAATTTATTTATATATTTATAAAAATATTTGAAATCATTTTAAAATTCCGAGTAATAATTTAATTGGAATTTTATAAATTAAATTATAAATTAAAAAAAAAAAGGAAAAGGAAAAACAAGAAATTGAGCAGCAACTTTGTTATTTAAAAAAATATGAAAAAAGTTTTAAAATATTACGGATTTTTACAATCAAAATGCAATATTCTTCTATTTAATTTTATTTAACTCCTAATATATTTAATTATTTTTCTATATTGCGTAGGCCCTTAGTTTCTAAGATTTATTTGATTTTTTATTGGAAATATTTTAATTTCAATTACTTTTTTATTCTTATTCATTGCAGGTTCGAGCCGACTTAAAATATGTGTCTAAACTAGGAAAATTGACAATCAATGGAGGAATTGAACAATATTCTATTATTATTTATTTCGAAAATGAAATTACTAATTTAATTTTGGAATAAAATAATCGTCGACAATATTATAAGCAAAAAATCACTGTTGAAAATAATAATATAATAAAAAACAAGTTAAACAAATTTTAACTAAAAATATTAAATAGAACAACTTTGAATTTAAGCATATTATTTATTTTATTTATATAACTCCTAATTTAAAAATAATCCTTTCAAAATAAACAGTAGGCAACCCTACAGCGAACACTGTTTGTGCCGTTTAAAATTTCACCAAAAACACCAGGCGAACATAATCATTTAGCTAGAGAACTTACTACTAAGAATTGAGCGACAATTCTTAAATGTTTTTTTTTTTTATTTATTTTATTTTCCAAATAAACAAAACCTAAGTGCACATTAAATTAGGCTTAAAGAAAATTTAGCAAAGTATTCGCATTTCTCATTGTATTTTAAAATATTTATTTAGAAACAGCAAATACAGGAACAATTTGGGAAAATAACAGACTAGCAAAAATTTTAGCAGGGCTATTGTTTACATTCTGAATTTTCTTGTATGTACTCTGTTAAAATTAATTTGTTTTTCTGTGTGATCATTATTTATATACAAAACATTTAATTTTCTACTAGGTGTTTAGTAATTTTAGCAAGAGCACTTTATTAAGAAAATAAAATTTTAAAAGCGAATTTTTTTACAGTTTTTTTAAACTGGGATTTTATTAGGTAATCATAATGTTAAATTTCTTATATCAATAAATGACACCGTATGTTTTTCTCAAATTTTGTTGCTTTAAATGTAATAAATAATATTAGTATAAATAACAGATAAGCAGAATAGTAAGTTCGTAAAATCAAATATAGAAACATTTCCTTATTTTTATTATTTCAAGTTTTTTTTTTTTTAATTTTTTTTATTTATTTAAGTTTTGTTTGTACTTTTTTGCATTTTACTAGGTGAATAGAAATTCTAAGCAGCTGATTTTGTTTAAACTATTATTTACTTTTTTTTCTTATTCATTTGCTTGATGAGTGGTGATATACATATATCTAATCGACAGACGTTCTCTTCAAAATGTTTGTTGTTAAATAATAAACAACTTAATCTAAATACCAATCAACCAGAAACTTTAGCTAGAGTATGTAAATATTTTTTTAAATTTCCTTTTTCTTTTCCTTATTAATTTTTTTATTGTTGTTTGTATATAATTGATTGGCCAAAATAACTTCCTTAACTTTTAATGACTGCCAGGCTTTAAGAATTTTAGAAAGTTGTGACAATAAAAGAAACAAAAATTGTTATGTGTTTTTTTTTAACATTTTTGCATTTCTTTTGTATGTATCATCTTCAGAAAAAATATTTGCAACAATAAAATATGAATGACTCCTCACGATTGTATTACACATGTTTTTTGTTTTTAATATGTAACTGATATGTACATACATATATAAACATAAGGGGTATTCAGGACCTGATAAGAAATAATTGATCAATATTAAATCATTATTGTTTAAGGCGAGGTTCCCTCACAGTAATTTTATTTGCCGCAATTCTGAGTTTATGGGAGAGAGGAAAAGGGAATACCAAACTTTGATATTCTCTTTACCTCTCTCGTCTACGAAGTCAGTCAGAATTGCGGCAATAAATATTGCTGTGTGTGAACCCCGACTTACAAATTTAAATTATATTGCTTCTAGTTACATACATATATAATGTATTATTTATTGTTAAAGTACAACATTTTATCTTATATAATTTCCAATTTATTTAAATTTTTTAATTCTATAAATTTATTTGTAAGCGATTAGGATGCCATATTACGAAAATATGTACATATAACATAGTATATAGGTTGGAATTATTTTCGTTTGCCTTTGATAAATTAAAAATTATACCAATATACATATATTTGCCGATATAAATATTTGTTATTTTTTAGTGAATGAATACCCTGTCTGTTTTCTTTTAAAAAATATTAGTTTTTGTTTACAAATTTTCAATAAATTACCCGGTGTTCATAAATTTAGCAAGAGTTTGTGCACAAAATAACATACATATTCTTTTTCTTTTTTTTAAAGTTAAAATTCTTTATTTCTTTTTCTACTTTATTTTGAGGGTGTTTATTGTTGATCAATAACAAATAACATGTTGTTATTGGTTTTTTTTTTATCACTCTATAATAGGTAAGAAATGTTTTTAAAAATTGTTAGGGGGATGTTAAATAAAAAGAAACAATAATTTATTCAAATAAACAAATAAATAATAATTATGATTGGTGATGAGGTTTTATGGAGGGAGATATTATGCGCGGTGATGTGGCTGGTTCTCCTCTCTATTTGTTTTCTTTAAAAAATAATGTTTATTTTTTGTTTATTGTATTGAATGAAGCAAATATACCAGGCTAGCAGAAATTCCTGTAAGAGAAAGATGACAGCGAAAATGAACGTAATGTTTTTCTACTTGTTTACAAAGGGATTAGTAAAAGAAACATGATACTTGCATACTTCTACATAAGAATATTAAAGTGATAGGAGCACTCTACTTTAGGTTATTTGAACAACTATTGTAGTTTTAGTAAATTAATTAATTTTGATATTAATATTTATATAAAAAATGATAATCTAGTGATTTAAAGACGAAAATTCAATTGAAGATATAATAAAATTAAATACTATAAAACAAATTTTAATGACAATTTACTTTATTTTTCAAAATAGTTTAATAATATAATTTCTAATTATTAATAAAGACAGCACAACATACACTTTTTATTTGATAACTTTAATTTAAGACTATATAAATTAATAATTATCAATTTATTTATAAATAAATAGTTATCAATTTATTTATAAATAAATAGTTATAAATTTATATATAAATAATTATAAATTTATTAATTTTTTATATTTTTTAAGTACTAAATAACAAGTATGTAGCTCCTTAATTAATATCTACCAATAACCTTGTTATTTCGTTTGTTTACAAATGTGTTTCTTATGTAGAGTAACAAAAAAAAAAAAAAAAAAAAATTAACTTGTTATTATTGTGGCCTGCATTTTATTGCTCTCCTAAGTTGAGTGTATTGTTTACTTATTGTTGTTATTGTATGTAAGTCATTATTCAATTGCTGTTGTTGTTATAATGATTTGCAATTATTTTTTGTCTTGTTATTTTGTTTTGTTCTATTAAATCTCCCCACTCTCATTAAAGTACCGTTCTAATTACTCAGTTTGTTTATTTTTTATTGTTGCAATCAATACACGATTAATATTATATTCGTTGATATATTTACATACATACGTACGTAAACAATGTACTCTACTTTAAGAAATTATTTAAAAAGTTTTTTTTTATACCAACAGCAGGTAGGATTGCCCTAGTTATGTGCTAATTTGTTTACACGGGAATTAATTGGGAATTTAAAGGAAATTGAATTTTAAACTATAAATTTAATTTAAAATCAATTGTTCAATTCAAAAAGGTTTATAAATTGTATATTCATAACAAATTTGTTTTAACAAGCTTTAAATTGTTTTAAAATTAAATTCTATAATAAAATATTTAAATATTTTACAAAAATAATTTAATTATATTGTTAACTTTTCCTAAACATACATTTTACTTAAATAATGATCCTTAGAGTTCAATCCTATTAAATTTAACTTTAACCTAACTTTACGTGGGCTGTAATAACAAAACCAGGAACAAAATGTGTTTGCATACTTTAAGGCTTTGTAAAACTTAAAAGCCTATTTCAAGGTAAACTAAACAAAAGAATTTTAAATACTTCACTAAAATATAAAAAAAAAAAAATTAAAATACAAAAACAAAACAAAATACTAAACGCAGAGGAGCCGGCCAGCAGCTGCCTGCATAAAACTTTGTCTCTTATTATGTACAAAGTTTTATAGAAACAATTATAAAAAACCAAGGAATATAAAAAAATGAAAACAAAAGTTAAAAAAAAATAATGGCGAAAACTGCTTACTTTTTCATACCAAACTAAAAATTAATGCCACAAGCAATGATAAATAGAAGTAGAAAAAAAAAAAAAGGAAAAATAATAACAAACCAAATAAAATTCAAATAGTATTCAGTTCTGATTACAGGACCAGCCTGTGAAAACAAATAGAACTGAGAAACATTTCATAGTAAATAAAAGTAGGAATAAAAGGAAAAATAAAAAATAAAAATATATATATATATATATATATATATATATATATATATATATATATATATATATATATATATATATATATATATATATATATATATATATATATATATATATATAACACCGTATATTAAATAAGCCAAATTTTAGAATATTAAGTTTTAAATTTGGATTTGATTTCTTTTAATTTTATAGTTTTACATAGCCTTAAAGTATGCTATGAAAACTAGAATTTATTAAATCATACTATATTCGCGTAATTAAATAATTTGAAATAAATTGCATAAATTTATTAATTAATTTTAAAAACCGCGATTTATTGCTAGAACTAGAATCAATTCAAAAAAAGTGGGTTAGAGGCTTAATACTTATTACTACTATGTATCCCGTGCTGCTTTTTTTTTCATTTTCTAAACCTGTGTAATTAGTGTATCTTGAGAAAAGTCTTTTTTGAGATTTCGATGTAGGAAGATCCCTGAAATGATGCAAATGTGTTGCTTAATACGAACAATTATTTTAAAAATATTCAAAAGTGGTCTTCAGTTTCCTACCATCGGTTGAAAAATCGTGGGTCCCATACATTTTGGTCAAAAAAGTTAAGATTTTTTTAATCGAATTGTATGTCAAAATATTCGTAATTTTAAGCTGGTTATGGAAAAAATATTTGAAAAATTTTTCCCATGCGATTTTTTAAGGCATTTTGATGACATTTTTTAATATTTTAGCCATTTTTGACTATTTTCAAAAAAATGAAAAAAAAAACACTTTTTTTTGCATGATGTACTAAAATGACAGTTTATGTACCAAAATGTTTGCGAAAATTTTGTAAAATATTTTTTGTTATAATTGGCTAAAAATTACGAATTTTTTGATATCCATTTCAAGACAAAACTAAATCATATTTTTTGGACGAAATATTCTAGCCCGTGACTTTCAATCGCTGGAGATCAATTTAAAAACGTTTTTTTAATAATTTTCCATATTAATCCAATTTGTACGCATCGTTTGAGAGGTATTCCTACAAAATTTTAGTCAAATTGAACTCAAAAACATATTTTCAGGACAAATTAATCATAATTTTAAATAAATTCTATAAATGTATATTTGCTTTTTTTTTAGTATTTAGGACTTAAAAATATAATAAAAAATATTTGATTTTAAATGGCTACTTTAAGAATAAATTAATCATAATTGCAGACTGTGGTCAATTTTAAATATTTATTTTGTAAAATCAGATACATATAATGATAAATGGTGTACATTTGGGGGAGTATTTTTTTTGCTGAGAGAACAACAATAAAAACACATAAATTCTAGCATCAACAACATCTTAAAATATGCTACCAATGAATATAAAAAACAAATAGCCCAAAGGTATGCTATACATTAAATACAAACCTCAACGTATTTAATCGTTAAATAACAAGCAAACAAAAGTCGACAATATAGCATAAGACAACTTGTTAAACACAACTATTAAGAATATAAATACTAAAGTTACCACAAAGGAATGGACGACAAACCAACAACAAAAAATAATACTATAACTAAATATTATTATAATTTCAAATTAATTGTAATTTATCACGATAATTTTGGAATCTGTAAGAAACTATATACGTATACAACTTATGTATATACAATTTCAATAGTAGCCACATTAAATCCATATTGTTATTAAGGCCGTCTGTATATTATAGTATAGATTGTTTTGTGGCATGCTTTTAGGCGTATACAATTAAGATTTGTGTTTGCATACATTTGTTCACTATAGAATATAGAAACGAACAGAATATGATGTTTCCCTTCAGGGATTATCCTTACAAAATTAACAAACAGCAAGAGAAAATAGCAGAAAATGAAAAAAAAGAAAAATATAGATAAATTTACGTTTATCTTTAGGGAACTTGCTGCTGTTCGTGTTTAGTCTTAAAGCCACTTAGGAATATCATTCTTCATTGCTGCTTTTGAGAGGAAACTTATGGTTTTTACTACAAAATTATATGAAAAGAAGCTTTTGTGTTGGTTAATAAAAAAGTATTAGATAGTTAGTTGGTGGGTTGGTTCTTTACAAATTATGAAGAAAATGTATGTATATGGTATATAAATATATTTTGTATTGTTTTCATACTTTTTTTTGTATTATTTAGTAATAAATTTAGGTGTTGCTTCTGTAGAATGTGTTATAATTCATTTATTTTATTTTAGTATGTATTTCTTGGTATATAATTTTAGTAAAAAAATAAATGTATTTGTGTAAAAAGGAGGTGTTAAATTGTTTGAGCTTTAAGAACAATATGTAGTAATTCACATTCTTTTAATAAATATAAAGCAAAGTTTTATATTTAATTGTCTAATATTATGGTTTTCCATTATTATTGTTTAGAAGTTTTATATGACTTTCAAGCTTAATTTAAGTTTTTCTTTTATTGCTTTAAAACACCAAGAATATTTTTTCTAAAAAAATTTATTGCACTTTTGCCATCATTAATTTTGCAATTTACACCCAGAGAAAAATCAAACGAAACCATTCAACACTGCCTGTTCTAATCTGAACTAAAATTGGAACCTAATTGGCAACAAGTTGACACCATTTGGGTATCAAATTATAAAATTGCATTATGTTTTCTATTTTATTTGTTAACGAACAGTATCAAAAAGCCGATACCGAAAATTACCAATATGACCACATCCGTGGTGGATTTTGTATCGAATTTTTTACCTCAGTGTGGAGGACATTTTAAATAAGTTTTAAAAGTTTCAAATGCACCTTTTTTGAGATTTTATATTTTTAAAGTTATTTAAAGAAAAATCAATCTTTTCAACTATACAGTTGTTGTTAATAGTTATTTAAAACATTTAAAAACCATAATCAAATAGTTTAAAAAATTTTTTATTTATTATAAATTCCTTCATAAAATGCCATACAACGATGACATTGTATAGCCTTTTTTCAGGACATTTCTGTTGTAACATAATAAGATTAAAATTGTAGTAAATTACCCCCAAAAGTATGCACCAAATCTGTATATACAAAAATGAAACTGTGTTTGTATATTTGTTTGTTTGGACTTTATAGAAACCACTGGACCGATTTTCTTGAAATTTTCACATTATCATTTTGTGATACATAGAAGTAAAATGGGCTACTTTATTTTTCGATAGGAGCCCCCATACAAAGTAAATATTAATTATCACATATCTCCCGAACTATTATACACAAAATCATGAGTTTTTGTGGAAATAATTTTATTATCAATTTACATAATTGAAATGAAAATGGGGCGTGTAGGTTTAGGGGGAGTGATAGTCCCCATACAAAGAAAATATTAATTATCAGATTACTTAAATACTGTTAAAATATAAGTCTTAAAATTTTGCGGGAATATCCTTCTCATCAACAATCAAACTTAAAATTAAAATGGAACGGATAGGACTAAGGGAAATGATACCACCCATACAACGAAAACATTATATGTATATCGTATATCTTAAAGGCTATTACAGCTAAAGTTTTAATATTTTGTTAGAATAATTTTTTCAAAAACTTCCACAAGTTCAGATGCAAAAGGGATGGGTAAGAAATGTTGTGGGAAATTTTTTCTTAACATGTTGTATACAAGAAAAATAAAATAGCGTAGTTAGGGCGGGGGGAAGTGGTACCCCTTATAGAAAGTGAATACTAATTATCTGCACATCTTGAGAACTATTACAGCAAAAGTGAGGATATTTTTTTAGTATAACTTTCTTATAAACCTGCATATTTGAGATGAAGACGAGAAGAGTAGGACCTGGGGGGAAGGTACCCCCCATACAAAGGAAATATTGTTAATAGTATATCAAAAGAACTATTACGGTGGGAGCCCTCAAATTTTGAGAGAACTATTTTCTTAACATATTGAATTTATAAAATAAAAACAAGACGCATAAGATCGGGGGAAAGAGTATACCTTATAAAAAGGATGTATTAGTCTTCGTATATCTAAAGAATTCATTTAGTGAAAATTTCAAAAACTGTTACAGAAAAAAATGTGTACTTAAAATTTAAATATTCTCGAGGGGGAGTAGTAGCCCCATATAAAGTTAATATCTAATATGGCATCAAAAAGGGTAGCAAAGCGCACTGGGTTAAGCTAATAAAATATAAAATAAAATACATGAAAAAAAATATTAGAAAATGTTTACAAAAGTCTTAGATTTGTTAAGCGATTTGAAAAAGGAGATATCTCCTATTAAATATTATATGTATTTTTAAATTTATACCAATTAAAACTTGGTAATAACATGTAGTTACTTTGTAATGAAAACAATATACTATATGCATTACATTGAATATGTTTAGTAACTACTTATTTTTTTTTTTTAATTCAGTTACCAATTTATGTATTTAAAGAAGGGTTAATAATATGAAAGGTAAAATTTGTGTATGAATTAATTTTTAATCTAAAATAGTTTATTTTTATAACATTTATTTTCTCATTTTTGGTTTATATTAAGTTTTTTTTAAATTAAAATAGGATATGTACTTAGTTGCCTCTAATGTCATCACCGTATTAAAGTAAGCAGTTATTCAGCTAATGTGTAAGAAGCGAAGAGCCCTTCATAACTCTAAAAGAAATTTAATTCAGTCAAAATGAAAATTAAAATAAATTTAAAAGCTGTTGAATAAATCATTACCAGGGCGAGTGTAAATATGCATTAAAAAATCACGAAAAAAGTGGATAATATGCCCAAAAATATGCATATAAAAACAGAATTTCATATGTTTTATATATGTAAGTATGCCCAAATAAGCACTTTTGTACTACAGTATTGATAGTTTTCGATTTTTTATAAAGAAAAAACCGTATGTTAAAAAAATCACAAAAAATTTTGTTTTGGTTAAGAAAATAAAATATATTCATTACATTTTTTGAAAAATACTTGAAAAATATGCAAAAGCTTACTTTTCAAGCTAAAAGCTTAAAAAATTTGTCCCGGTCATTAATTATTTTAATTTAATTTCAGAAAGCAGAAGAACGGCAAAGAGTCTAAAATTGATTAATTTAAGAATCTACGAGAACTTTAGTGCAGAAACCACCTTAATTTTGTTTTATTTTTTTAAATAGGATAATTCCATTTTAAGTTTAAACGATTTGACCTTTCTGAAATTTTGTCTTTAGTTAGTACTACCGAGAGAACTTTCTACAAAAAAAAAAAAAAAAAAAAAATTGAAAGTGGACTTTTTAGATAAACGCCTTTAAAGATAATTTTTAGAAAAAAAATGTGTTAAAAAAAATGTTTATTAAATTTTTATATTTTTCTTAATATACAAGCTTTGACAAAATTATTGCAAAAAACATTATTTTGATATCTTTTGTACAACAAAAGTTTTGGTCATTTAAAAAATCTGTTTATCACCCTTAAAGGTATAGAGTTGCCACAGTTTTCAAAATAAAAATGTATAAAATTAATTTTACATAATTATGAATCCCCTTCTACATATGCACCGAATTTTATCCAAATCGGTAATCAAGGTTTATAAATTTAAAATGGAATTACTCAATGTTTTAAAATTTCGGAAGTATTTCGAAATTTGTCGTCGTACATGCGATCGTTTTTGGAGTGAAATAAAAATAGTAAATTTGCAGCATAGTGCCATTTAACAATACAACTTAAATATAAGCTGCCAATAACAGCTCTTGTTAAAATACCGGAACTTATAAAATATAATAAATTCACAATTAATTTGAAAATTCCTTCGACAAATACTAATACCTACTCATACATTATTAGGAATAAAGCCGGTAATGTGTGAGCAGAATATCAAATTACCTGTAAGTATCGAATTTAAAAACTTATTTAATAATTTAATCACAAACCAAAGCAGTTACATTAGTTAAGTTGCTTTGGTTGATAGTAAACTAAACTATATTTTTTATAAAAAAAAATACGTCTTAAGAGATTTAAAAATAGTATAATGCTATAACACAGATTTCGAATTCAGCAATTATTTTAAATTTATTTTCTAGAATTTTTTTATTTTCCAATTTTCATGTATAAAAAAATAAACAATAAAAAATAAGTATCGAAAAGAAATTAAATAAATAAAATACATAGGTACTTATTTAAAATCAGTGTTATATTTTTGTACTCTACACCACCATACATGGTTGGGGTATTATGCGTTTATGCTGATGTTTGTAATGCACAGAAAAAATCATCGCGCCCTCACATAAAGTATATCGCTCTATTCAGAATCACTTCCTGAGTCGATTTAACGATGTTCGTCCGTCCGTCCTTCTGGCTGTCTGTCTATGTAAACCTTGAGAACAAAGTACAGGTCGCAACTTTGAAGATATCTTGATAAATTTAGTCACGAATAGTTATTTTGGCACAGGGACAAAGTTTTTAGAAAGTCTTTAGAAATCGGTTTATTATTTTACCTAGTCCCCATACAAATGTCCTCTCGGAATAGGGCTTAACGCTCATAAATACCTTTAATATAGCAAATAATTGAATAAAATTTGGCACAGAGAAGTTTTACATAAGTTATTCATAAAGATCGATACATAATTAACCATAACTCCCATATAAATATCTCTTACGAAAATCACTTTAATGTGCATAAATCCTTTACAAATATTAATATCAAGTTAATATTCGACACAAATAAGTTTTATATAAGTAGAAACCACAGAATTTTATGAGAATCGGTCCATAATTTACCATAACTCCCATATAAACCCACTTTCGGGACTCATCCTGAGATGCATAAAATCATATAGATGTTACTATAAACCCATTATTATTTATAGTTAGTAAAAGAATCATTCTACAATTGGCCACAGGTTTGATATAAGACCCTTTTTCGAATTTTGATTTTCATACACAATAGTGTAGGGTATCATATGGTCGGTTTTGACCAACTATATCTTTTTGACTTGTTTTGTTTTTTTTTTTTCTGTTACACAAAAGCAACAAGCGGAAGTTTAGTAAATAGAAAATATTTTACTAAAAATAACACCGTTTCATTAATATACTAACAAAATTCAGGTGAAAAGCACAGTTAAACTTACATTTATATATGTATGTAGATATAGATATATATGTGTGGAAGGATACATAAAGAAATCCTGTCTCTTGTATGTGAAGTACATACTAAGAGTGAATAATGAAAATTGTAGTATGTATTTGTTTGTGTTTACGTTGGTGTTATTGTATGTGTATGTGTTATTATATTCACTCAAGTGTAAAACTTATTGCGCCAGAAATAAAACATGTTGTTGTACATAAAGTAGATATATAGCAACAACAAAACAAAAACAATCACTACGAGTTACTATGCTACTACTACCATAATCATTTTGATGATGATGACGACAAGAATGGTGACGACCTACAACAACTACTGTTTTTCCAATTTTTTGGTGCTGTACGTCCTCCAACACACCTACATATACAAAACACTCAAATACTTATATTTTTCAAGTTGTTTTTATATTATTTAAGGCGATTGTTGTTGTTTTTTTTTTTTTTTTGTTTGTTTTGTCTTTGGTATATGAGAAAGTGTCCCCTAAAGCATATTTTTGTAGACAGAAAACTAAAAGAATTATTTTTGGAACTAAAATAAATAATATTGATTAAATTATGTCCGTTCATGTAAACTATGTTATTAATCTATAGATTGCTATTTTAGTAGACATTTTAAGAGAATAGATGAAAAATAAATCTGTTTGAAATTGATTTACGTTCTACCATTTTAAAGATCTTTTCGATTATAAATCTTAATTTAATAATGTTTTTTAATAATTTTAATAATTCTTATGAATCTTTTTCTCTTTCCAGTGCTTTCTGAAGCTCCCAGAAGACGCACGTTGGGGTAAAATGTGTCAAAAGTGGCGCTTAATTGAAAAGTAGTAAAAATTATGTATCAATATCAATTAAAATCTTTAAGCTAAGTTGTGTTGTTTTTTTATTAGGAACTGTCAAATTTTTGAATTTTTTTTAAATTTTTGAAAAAGAGTAAAAAATTCAAATTTTCATCAACTTTCAGTGTATTTATTTTAAATAAAGGGTCTTTTAAAGTAAAAATTTTAAATAGAACCATTAACTACAAGTGTTTAAGTGTACTTTTCTTCAAGTATTTGTAAATTATATTTTGTCCTAATATTTTTGTTATTTTTTTGAAAATTGTCCTAAATTACACTAACTTTCAACTTTCATGGAATGCAACATAAAATGTTACAGGATGTTTATTCTGAAAATTTTCTGAAAAATAGTATATATTGTCCACTTTAATATTATGAACAAATTGTGCGCATATATAGCCCGATTTGAGAAATTAATTTTACTTTCGAAAAAAACTCCAGTAGATTTCATCGAAATCGAAATAAATCTGTTACTTCTAATCTGCTGGTAGGATTTACATGAAATTTAACATAGACTTAGCAGAGGACAATAAAATTTCAAGTTTAAAAGCAGAATCCCATACACGGTTCAAGAGCAGAGCTATGGGGGTTGAAAATAGGATACTAATATCATAGAAAATGCTTGACCACTAGGGAATTTTTGTTCCTTACCCGATTTCTAAGATTTTTATATCATCTTAAATTTCTCGATAAATCCTTTAGAAAGCATGCTTCATATACTATTTATCTTATATATTCTTCGAGATATATTCATTTGAAATTTCAACAATCTCAACCTTGCAAGATGTTGGTTAAGTCTTTTCCATATCTATCCCAGCTTTTTCAACCGATTTTATTATATTTTTTGTAATTTATTAAAGAACAAAATTGTCTATCGAACAGAGAAAATTTGAAGTCGATATCTTTATTGAGTAAAAAAATAAATGACTTTAAATTGGCATGTTTGTAAAAATTAATAAACAGACCGACGGAAGGACAGACATTAGAATTCTTTGAAAAAATTATTTTCTTGATCAATATAAAAACTAAATCTAAATATTAAAGTATTGATATCACCTATCCCTGAATTAAATGCCATTTTCGACCCATTTAACTCAAATGCATAGACGGACGGACATTACCATTCTGCTAAAAAATATTTTAGAATTCTAAAAGTAATTTTTTTACTAACTTATAAATACAAAAAATAGAACGTAATCATCAAAATTCGAATATCACTTTTTCCTGAATTAAGCGCCATTTTCGTCCAATTTAACCCAAATGTATAGACGGACGGACATTACCATTACCAGCTAATAAACATCTTATAATTCTAAAAATGTATTTTTTTACTTAATAATAAATAGGAAAATTAAACGTGATCATTGAAGTGTTGATATCACCTTTCCCTGAATTATGCATAAATTTCGACCCATTTAATGTATAGACGGCCGGAGGAACATTACCATTCGGCCAAAAAAATCTAAAACTGATTTTTTACCTAATATTTAGTGAAAAAATAAAACGTGATCATTAAAATTTTATATCAACTTTCCCTGAATTAATCGCCATTTTCGACCACTTTTACCCCAATGTGCGACGTGAAAATTAAAATTTGTCTTACTTAAAAAATCTTTACGGAGCCAAATTTTGAAATTTTTATCAGGGAGCGGATATTTGTTGGTTATTTATATTTAATTTCTTAAGCTTTTTTCCTTTCCAGAGCTTTCTGAAGCTTGAAAATAACGCAGACAATTAAAATTTCGCTAACTTGTAAAACGGTTCGTCATACAAATTCTAATGGAGACAGATTTTAAATATACTATCAGGGAGCGGAGATAAGTGCACTTATATATAATTTTCTTAGCATTTTTATCTCTCCTGAGTTTTCTAAAGCTCGCAGATGACGTAGAAAAAAAAAAACGGTTTACTTATAAAACTATTTGTCATGCAAATCCTAACGGATCTAGATTTTTATATCAGTCAGCGGAGATACGTTTTTTAATTTATTATTTAAAATTTGTTTTGATTTTAAGAAATTTTGATTTGCTTGCTCTCCAAATCTTATCGAAAGCAGATTTTGAACTTCAGTCAGAGAGCGCATATACGTCGATTTATAGTTTTATATTATTTTCTATAAAAAAGTACTAATTTAATAGTTTAATCACTATTATTCCATCAGATACTAATGGTTTCAAATCTTTAACTTCGATTAGGCGGAGGAGAGGTGTCCAAATGTTGTTCTCATATCTTTTTTAAGATTTTCGTTTGTTTTGTTTATACTATTATAATATTATTTTTCCTGTTATACGCTGGTTAGTCTATAACGAATCTTTTATAAAAATTTTGTAAAGAAGTGGAATTAAGTTTCTGACGTTTATAGCAAATATAAATCTTACTACATTCTTATGTGAGTATCATAACAAAATGATCATGGCTCCAATATAAAATGTCCAGGAGTAACGTTCTTATTATATATGTATCTAAATATTGAATTATTCCATTTAATTCCCTGACTCCATATAATTTCGTTTTACAAGTGTTAGTGTATTAGTTACTGTTGTAGTAACTGTTAAAGTGAAAGTAGTCAGTATTAGAGAGGAGTTTCTGATAATGACGCTGTTGATGTTGTTATGCTTGGTTTAATATTTACGAACTGTTTGCTTTAAACTGGGTAACATTTCTATACCCTGACAGACAGACAGCATTGAACTGAGTGAGAAGGTGTTAATAATATTTTTCTAAGGATATTATTTGTATTTTTTCATTCTGTTTTTTATTATTGAATTAAAAGGTGTTCAAAATATGCTACTCTCCTCAAAAAAAATAAAAAATTGCCAATAACAGCAAGAGTACGTGTACATAAATATAATAAATATTTTTAGGTTTTAGAGTAAACAAATATTGGTTAAAATGGAAGAAAAACAAAACTCAAATAACAGCAAAATTTAAAAAATGAGCAAAGCAACCTAAATTTAAGAGTATGTATTAAAAACATGTACCTAAATAAATAAAACAAAAAAATTAGTAAATTAGGCAACTAAATTTGATAAAGGTGATGGAAAATTATTATAGAAAGTCAGTTTTATTTAAAACTATTTAGAAAATAAAAACATCAAGAGAAACTTTTTACAAAAGTAAGATAAAATTCAGTCTCTTACTGATAGGTATTTGATATAGATACATACATAAGTATTCAAATTGTTTATTTTTATTTTTTTCAATACACTAAGGAAAACAATTTTAGTCACATTGGTAATTTAAGGTATGGGCTATTTGATACTGTTTGTTAACAAATTTTATAGAAAACAAAATGCATTTTAATAATTTCATCAAGGTTTAATTTTTCTACTATAGTAGCTCTCATTTATCATGAATATCAACTACTAACAAACGCCATATTAAAAAATATATTCTTTGTTTAACATTTTGTGTTCCATACTACTAAAAACTGCTCCAATATATTCATGTGGTATACTAAAAATTGCAGCGTCTGCTTAAAATTTATAGTAACATACTTAAACAGCAGTCAACTTTCATTGATATGTATTTCAACCAGCAACTCGTAGTAGTTGTTCTTACACATTTTTGCCGAAAACATATTGCATTAGTGTATTGTGTTTTCTTTTTTTGTTCTAGATATTCTTCTTTATTTGGAAATGTGTGCTTTAATTTTACTGCTATAGTAGTTAATTTTGCAATCTGTTTTTTTGCAATTTTGTGTGTAAGGGTTGAAATGTAACGTAATGTTTATATATGTATGTTGGTATGTATGTTTGTGTGTAGGTTAGTGTGTATGTTCGTATGTATATTTATGTTTTTAACTTTCACACAAGAAAGTCTAGCAGCAATGGAAATGTAAGCAAAAAGACTGCTTAACTTGTTACTATAGCAGCAAAATCAAAACGAAAATAAATAATACTGCGCAATATGAGTTCAACAAAATTGTGCGTGCGCAACTATACAGAAATATATTTTATTTCGTGTGCAATGCTTTGCGTTTGCTGCTGCAAATTGCAGAGACGAGTAACAATTTTAGTAGTATAACGAAATTATAGTGTGGATATTTCTAGTTGTTGTGTCTTCTATAACTGAAACATTTGTATATTTATTGCACAGTCGTAAGTGAAAATTTTTTTGCTAGAACTGCATATTTAAACCTTGAATTTCATACCGAAATGGTGTTAATTAGATGCCAATTAGGTATCGATTTTCGTTAAGATTTGAACACATATGGGATAGATTCGCCATTGACACTGAATGGTATCGTTTTCAACACGTATGTGGTCGATTTTCTCTGGATGTAAGTCCTATTAAAAAGGGAGAGCTTTGTTCACTTATGTGAAATACATAATTTTATCGGAACAGAAAATGTTGGCTTCTAAATTATTCGCAAAATAAATAAGTTTACTTTTTGTTTTAAAGAAATTTTACTTATTTTGAGAGATTATTTAATTTGGTATTTAAAAGTAATCTATTAATAAATCTGAATTTAAATTCATAAATTAATGAAATTTTTTTTTTTATTTATTTCTTTTTTAATATTTATATAAATTTTGTAGTTGTTTAAACATTTGTGTTTCTAGTTCCTTGAACAAATTAAGTTTTAAAATTGTATAAAATTATGCAAATTGAAAGACTCATTATTTGCATATTATAATGTTTTTTGTATCTCTTTATGTTTTTTATTTTTTATTAGAATATAAAATATAATAAAGAATTCTAAAGTAAATGAATAAATTAAGTATATGTTCATAACTATTATTTTTATTTTAGTACATATGTATATAAAAGCAAAAGATTTCCATATTTAATTTTTTATTGAGTGCAGTTAAATGTAGTTACTATACTGCTAATTTAAAAAATGTAGATTTACTAAATAGTAAAACTTATTTTTTAATTTTTATTCTTTGTTTTTATTACCTTTATGATATTTTCTAACATTTTAGTTACATCTCAGCAAAAACTTTGCTTTCATAGTATAATAGGAAATTAAGATAAAGTGGTTATTTTTTGCCAGAATAAAGAAAGGGGTTATTGTAGACATTAAACGAAAATAAAAAAAAAAAAAAAAACAACAAATACTTATTATTGTAATATAGAGTACGCAAAGAATAATGACACTTCATTACCAAGAAACTACTTAAATAAGTAGTTGGCTTTACAGAAAACCAAAAATTATTTCCTGGGATTCTCTAAAATTAAATATTATTTTCTTGATGTCACACATTGGGGTGGAAACGCAAAAATGGCGTTTAATTCAGGTAAGAGGTATGTCAAATAAATTCTTTCTGAATTTATAATTATTTTTTTTTTAGATGTTTTTTTTTAAATGTTTAAGATTGATCTTTAGTTCCGTACTAGAGATTGAAAGTCACGAGTCTAAAACATCTCATCCAACAAAAAATATTGAGTTCTGTCTTGAAATGAGTATTAAAAAATTCGTAAATTTTAGCCAATTACACAGGTCAACAAAATCGCAAAGAAATTTTATATCTCGAATAATTCTGCAAAGGAATAATAATAATTCTGCAAAATTATTATTAAATGAAAATTGTCCATCACGTCACATTTTTAACCCATTGAAGACCAAAGAAAATTTGCTTCCTTGAGGAGATATTGGGTAATAAAATGTTCCAGGTAATAGGTTTTATAGTTAAGATATGGGGCTACAAAAATGTATTACTAGTCAAGTCTCTATCTTGTCACACATAGCCCCTAGAAGCTTTTAAAGTAGCAAAAATCGAGAATTAACCCCCATAAAACCATGGAAAAATGAGGGATAAGGAGTAGGTGTATAGAGGAAATTTGTATTTGATGTAACTAATATAAGGCCGCATTGACAGGAAATGCGTAGACACCAAAAGTTTGAAAAAATAAAAATACAAGTTTAAATAAAATACACAGAAAAAAGTTCATTTAATTATAAACTTGTTTAAATTTGCAACTCTCATCAAAATGATTATATCAATTACTATAAAAAATACAAAACAGAACAAAATTCCCAATTAATAAATTAATTAAATCAATCAAGTAGATGATTGAATGAATTAAAAATGTGTATAAGGAAAAAAAATCATACCAAAATTTATTTTTTACTTTATTTTTTCTTGAACATTTTTATTAAATTTTGATCCAAAATTAAACAACTGAATTAATTGTAAAAAAGACGGTAATAATTTTTTCTGTGTAGCTAAAAAAAAAATCGAAAAAAAAAAAAAAAAAATAATATATCTTGAATAATTTTGTTAAATTCTTACTCCTTAAACTAAATATAGTGAAAAAAGTTAAATGAAACATTTCCATCACATCACACTTTTAACCCATTGATGGCCAAGTGAAATATGTACCTATAAGAAATTTTTAGGTTATATAATTTTATGGGTACTAGATAGAGCAAATTATGGATCCGTATTTTAAAGAGAAGGAACAATAAAACAAAAGTGTAGAATATGCCATGTCTCTAACAAGCCTTCCTATGCACCTAAAAGTCTTTAAAATTGCTAAAAACACTGAAAAAATAGCAAAAATAAGCGAAAACCAATGGGAGCTTATACTTCAAAATGTTACTGAGAGATTATATCAACGCATATGGAATCTTATTTTGGTGACAGACTATTGCTGCTTCTTAATATGAGTAAAAATTAAAAAAAATTCGTTCTTAAATCCTAATTTAAGAAAAAAAATCCATGAAGTTCAAAATATTAAAATATATATATTTTAAAATTATAAAGTCATCAAAATGTTTTATTTAACTTTCTGCACTATATTTAGTCTAAGGAGTTAAAGTTGTTCCAATTTGTTCACAATATATTTTTCTTATAATTTTTTGTTAACCCTATTATTTAAATTGGTATTTTTATTTATTTCAATAAGTTAGAGACTTCACTTTTATTTTTAAAACATGTGTGACTAATCTGCTCTACCTATTACTTGAAAAAATCGATAACCTAAAAACTTTTCATGGAACCATATTTTCTTTGGTGCTCAATGGGTTAAAAATGTGACGCGATGGAAAAAACCGAAATGTTCCTGGTGATTGAGATGACTATACCTACAATATCTGTAGCATGATTTTCCAGATACTTTTTAGTGTTGACCTGAGTTATTATAAAAAAAGAAAATATTTTAAAAAATTGACGCAAGAATTTTGGTTCATAAATCGTAATTTTAGTGTACATTTTTTAGTAAAATAGATACAAGTTTTATAATTTTGTTCCCTTTAATATTAAAAAATTTGCATGGTAGTAAATAAGTACAGTTGAAAATAAATAATTTTCCAAAAAATTGTTCATTAAAATGCTTTAAAAAGTCTTATAGTGAAACAAAATCCCGTGGGAAAATTTTTTTAAATATTTCTTCCATAACCAGCTTAAATTGCGAATTTTTTGACACTCATTTTGTTTAAAAAATCTAAACTTTTTTCGGCCAAAATGTATGGGATCATGAGTTTTCCATCGCTGGTAGGGAACTGGAGACAAATCTTAAAAATTTTTTAAATATTTTTTTTTGTACTAAGCTAATTTTTATGCATCGTTTGAGGGGATTTCATACATCGAAACCTCCTATTTTTATCCCAGCTTTGTGATTTGAGAATTTTACAAACAAATTAAACAAAATTGTAGAAAATTTAAAAATTGTGGATAGGGCTTGTGAGGAGACTTTTGCACCAAGCGCCTTTAGGTTTGCGTGAAAAAACTAATTTTGTAAGTAAAAAATATGACCACCTTTTTCGGAAAAAAAAACTCCAAAATTTTTTTTTTTTTTTTTTAATTTCAACTTTAGACCAATATAAATGTATATTGAGTTTATATATTTTTATGATTGTTGCAACAATATTATTTAGTATTTTGTAAGAAATCTAATGGTTTTTTTAATATTAGGGCCCAAATTAAGGCTCCCAATTTAAAAAAATTCCAAAAAAGAGGCTTAAAATGATGGTAAAATTTGCTTCGATCTAGATATCTTCTAAACTAAAAGAGATAAACTACATTTTTAAGCATATTGTTGTATTTACAGGGACTTTTTTTTACATTCTAATCATAAATGAATTTTTGGCGAATTTAAACAAAAAAAAAAAAATAATTACTTAGTCGAGATGACCACCTTTGAAGCTCTAACCTCTCTGCTAGAGGACTGTACTGCTCCAAATCAGCTTGATAGCAACTCAGCTCTGACCATGTGAAATTTTACTTAAATATCTCCAATGGTTCACAATTTACCGAACTATTAAAAAAAAAACTGTGACTTTGACGGCGTACTACACTAAGAGTGAGAAAAATTACAGAATTAATAGATAATGATGCTTTATTTTATCTACTTTAACTTAGAATCAATTACTTTTTCAAAATATTAGTTTTCCATTTTCAATTAATCGCCATTTTTTGTTAATGTCACCCCTCTATGTGTCATTTATAAAATTGCTCTCAAATTAACTTAAGAAAAGTTGTTTTACTGTAAATAGAAATATGTGAATGTTTAATTACTGAAATTCTTTTCAATAATTATACATTTTTTCAATTTTTTTAAACAAAAGTTTTCTAAATTCCACGAATTTTTTCTAGTACTTCACAGTTTTGAAAAAAATCTTTGTTTTTCTTTAACAAACAAATCTGTCTAATTTATTTTTAGATCAAATAAATTAATAGTATAATAAAGCCTCCAGGTGATTCTATGTAAATAATTGTTAAGCAATTAAAACTTATAATTAAATTTTAAAACAAACTATACCTACAAATACTTTTAAAAGTTACTAAACTTAAATAAATGTTTATTAAATATAACCTACAATCTATGAACAAGAAATCTACCTTAAAATTAAAAATATTTTTGTAACAAACCATAATGAATAATTAATTACCGACATTTTTGGTTCTTTAAAAGCTTTGAGATGCTGTTTGTTTTTTTTTAACATTAAACTGATTTAATGTTAAAAAAAAGTTTATTTATCTTTTTAATGACGCCAACAATACACGTGTTGTGTTTTCCTTTTAAGTAACTTTAAATAAACTTTAAAGTTAAAAATTCCTTTTTATTTTAACAAAAGTTTACTAAGGACTGCGCACGAAAAAAACCGTGCATGCAAATCTGCTTATAGAAACTAAACCAATAGGCGAATTTTCTTTTAATTATATTTTTATTAATGACTGTTATGTTCAAGTTCTAAACATAAAAAAATAAATTATTTTCTGTTGGTTTTTAAGAAAATATCAGATTTTTTCCAAAATTCTTCCAATTAAGGTTTTATTGTGTTTCGGTCACTTTTTTGCTCAAATAAGTACACTTATTTTTAAACTCCGTTTCATTTTAAGCTAAGCTTTTAATGTTCTTTAAACTATTTTTTACTAGAGTCCAATATCTTTCAATTGCTTGGAGTTCCGGACAATTTGATAGATTAGCATCTTTCAGTGCAAACACTAACAATTTCATTATTATCACTCCATTGTTTTGTTGCTGTAAATCTTTTCCAAAGTCACTCATTCACGTATATTTCTGTGTTAATGGAACCATTTTTATACCCACCATCAAAAAGATGGGGGGTATATTGATTTTGTCATTCCGTGTGTAGCATGTCGAAGGAATCATCTAAGACCCCACAAAGTATATATTTTCTGGGTCCTGGTTAGATTCTGAGTCGATCTAGCTATGTCCGTCTGTCTGTCTGTCCGTCTGTTGAAAGCAGGATAGGGCTCGAACGGAGCAACGTAGGGGGACGAAATTTGGCACAATCTTATATAAGGTTTGTTTGGTATTGAAAATGGGAAAAATCGGTTAAGAAATAAAAAAGTTATGGGTTAAAAACTAGAAACACAGGGTGTCCGTTTTATACTTTTCTGCTGATATTTCTTCAACAAAAGCATGTACGACAACGAAATTTTGTAAGTATAGTTCGGGGACCAATGTAAACTCGGAAACAAAAAATGTGCGTGGTCCGCCCACTTTACCACCCCCTTCTATATAATGCAAAATTTGAAAAAGTTGATGGTGGGTATATAGATTCGGCCGGGCCGAATATAACATTCGCGCTTGTTTATGAATGAAGTGCTTTTTTTTCCGCATATGCATACGGCTTCCCAAAAAAAAGACTTTCTTGGCAATTTTGATTTCTTTGATACACGATATTTTGCTGCCATATTCCCTCTAGCATCTGTAACATAGAATTCCTGGCCAGGAAGTTGAAAAAAGTTAGACTGTACGAACGTTTCATCGTCTATTATACCCTGATCATAATTATGGAAAATTTCGTCTGAAGAACTTTCACGTTACTTTTTCACCTCCAAATTCTTGTTTTGCGTTTCTACTAGAATTTTTTTGTATTTTATACGTCTTCAGGCTAGATTTCTTTCAACTTTTCTAATAAAATTTAAAGCAATTAACTTTCTGTGGCACTTTACTTCCAAAGATGAGGGGAATTTCTCTGAAAATTCTTTTTATTTTGTCTGAGTCCTACAGCCTGAAGATACTATTTTTCATCCACTACCTGATTTCCATTCAGTGACAATGACTTCTTTGTATAATATTTTGTCCCTAAAAACTGTATTTTTTGACACAACTATCTTCCTAGCAATTGTTTTATATGACCGATGTAAAGCCCAAATTACAATTACGCGTACACTGTCTGTTCACTGTCAGTACAACATGATGCTGCCGTTATAATTACAATTAAGCGTACGCAGCCACAATTTACAACTACCACCTAGCTTTATTCTACTTGTGTATTTTAGCTTCTCATTTATTTGCTCACTCTCTTTGTCTCGCTCTCAATCTGAATGCAGCGCAGTGAATTTAGAAACAGGGCTAAATGAAACAGCACTGCAAACTGCTGCTGACCAAATGTAATCAACACCATAACAAACAGTGCTTTCTAAATTATCAGCTGATTATGTCAGCACAAACTGCTGCTGACTACGCGCAATTGTAATTTGAGCTTAAGATTTCATGAAAAATTTCTATTATGTGTTTTAGTGTTTTTTGTTCAATTTCCATTTTAAGGAAAAGTAGTTTCGCTGTAACCATGAAACTTAGCACATAGCTAGTGAGCATACCAACAAATGTAAGTCAGTTAACAGAATTATTTAATTTTCACTACATCAAAAATTATAAGGCCAAGAGCATGCACGGATTTTTTCGTGCGCAGTCCTTACTTGTTTTGCTTTTTCCCATTGCTTTAGCTTTATACAATTTTATTTTTTATTTTTCTTTAACAATAAAATTAATTAAGATACATTAACCAAAAGAAAAATAACAAGGGTTTTTTTCTGTAATGTTTATTTAGAGTTAACTTTAAACTCAAACCTGACAATGCTTAGTATCAGTGACAAGAGAACAACAAATAAGATTAAAAACGATTATTTGCTTTTCCTTTCTTCACATACATTCATACATATTTATGTGACGTTTTACCACCATTAACTAAAATCCGACCCGCGGGTATTTTTAGTTTAAAAGTGTGTAAGTGTATGTCAGAAAACAAACCTGTAGCCAAACACTTAAAAAGCTTTCAATTTGTCTTTACATTGTGTTTTTTTCGCTTCAATTTTGTTTCAGGAGTGAGTAACAGCAAATAAAAAAATATTTAAAACAAAAGTGGTTTTCAGGGTAAAAAAAAAATGAATAAAATCAAAATAAAAGCGATGAAAGTGATGCCAGCATCACACTTTTTTTGTCAGTTGCTCTACTCTCCAGTATTGCATTATATTTTAGTTTAAGTAGTGGAAAAAGGATAAAAGTCATTGAGACAAAAATGTTAACCCTTTAATGTTTTAAGCAAGATTTTATAAAATCAATTAATAGATTTTATTTCTGTTAAACATATAAATAACAACACATGTATTGAAGTCTTTAGATCATTTAAAGAAAAATAAAATATAAGAATGCTAAAATTTATAAATTCAGCATATAAAAGCTATGTATGTGTGTTCAGACTATACAATTTTTAGTTTTCTCCTTTGATTTAGTCTTTTATTCATACAGAACAATTCTGTTTATTTACTATTTATATCGATAAAGACAGAAAAGAAGTAGTTCCACTTTTCTATGAGCTCAAACTTGTGCAAGAAAAATTACATAATGTGAACGCATACCAACTGAATTTTTAACTAAAATACTTAGTTGTAGCAGCTACAAAATTCGTGTTAATTCAACTCAATATCATCTATAATTTCTCACCCCAAAAACAAAAACTCCTCTAACAAAAAGCCAAAAAAAACAAATTAGGAATATAAAAGTAAATAAAAGCGTATTGAACGTGCAATAAAAAAAAAACATAAGGATGCAAATTAAAAAAACAACACTTTTTAAAAATTTATAAAAAAGTTTAAATCTAATAAAAAAACCCATCACATACACAAAAACACAATTCATTTTCCCTCTGCTTTTTGTGTTCCTCGCCTTCAAAGAAAAAACCTTAACACATCAACAAAAATGGTAAAAAAGTGTTAAATTATATTATAAAGACTTTTCATTCAATTTTCAAATAATAAAACACAGGGAGGGCGCAAAAGAAAAAGAGAAAAAAACCAACAATGACAGCTGTCAATAGCATGATATTTTACGCGGAGATTTAATTGCCAGTATTGAAAAAAGTTTTTACTGTTTTTTTTTATTGCCAAGCACGATTAAGAGCAATAAAACAAAATTTTAATTAATTGTAAAATCCATTAAATGTGGTTTTCAGGCAAAAATAGAATTGGGACAGATTGTAAAGGTTTGAAGGGATTTTTAATTTATTAAACTTAAAAGAAATTGGAGAAACGGTTATTTTTAAACAAGGTCAATGAAATAATCAAACGTATTTGTCTTTACAACAGTAGCCTTAGGGGTCCAATAAAATTCAATATTTTTTACAAAAAATTTAAGTTAATAAATGTTAAAATACATTATCAACGAAATTTTTTTTATGGAGTACATTACTTTTAATCACAAATTTTCAGACATATACCTCCAAAAATAACGAAAAAAAAAAAAAAAAAACGATTATTATTGAAAAATTGCCCAAAATTGGTTTTTAAAGCTTTTAAAATTTATTTTGTATTAATGAAAGATTGATATTTGTTTTATACATTACATAAGAAATAATAGTGAAAATATAATAAGATGGTTTCTTGTGGAATATAAAAAAAGTCATTTAAAAAATTTACTTTTTTCATAATATTTTAAAATTTACATTCGTTTTAGGCCGGGTGGAAAGCAATTTAATGTCAAATAGATTTAAATAAATTTTTAGATTAAATGTCTTCCATTAATAAAAACAAACCCGTGGCATTTTTTATGAACACTTTTTTCCAAAATTTACCATTTTCGACTAATACTGGATGCAGGATGCAAACCTAAATCAATTTAAAATTCCTTTACTATGAAGTCTTGTCGTTTGAAATATGTAAAAAAAAATAAATTTTTTGTTCGAATTTGTCACATTCGGAACTAGTTACATAGAAGCGTTAGGGAACGGTTTCAGAATCTGTTTTATTATTTACAATTTAATTTTGTAAATACTCTTTTTTTTAATTTGTAAAATTTTTTATACAAGTATTTTAACAGTTCAAGGAAGCCATTCGAGAACCAGCAATTTGTTCTCAGAAGTGATGTAGAAGTCATACAGAATTAGTTCTTAAGTACTAGTTCTCTAAAACATTCTTTAAAACGAATTTATAATCAGAATAAGATTCAACTCCATTATTGTCAGAATTGGTTGTGATACCACTAGTTCTTAGGACGTTATTAAAGAATCTAAAGTAGTAGTAGTTCTGATTACACCAGTTCTAGAACTAATGATTTTAAAACATATTCTAAAAAATAAAAGGTTTGAATTCAATTTCTTTTAAATTCAAGCTTAAATACAGTCTAAACTCGATAATTGGGATAATTGATTGCAGACCTCAATCCGGATTATCGAGGCTTTATGACATGTTTTTGATTAAAACACTGTATAGCATTGGTCTGCACCCGTAGCACCCAGGTGCAGAGAGTATTCGCTCTTTTCACATACACAACATGAACGTCAACGAAAAACGTATAAATTCGAAACATACAGATAAATGCCACAACAAATATCTTAAGAAAATTAAAATTTTCAATTTCTGTTCTATACAGATCGACCATTGGATTTTTATGTCCTCTCTTTGTTGCTATCAATGATGTATAGATACATACAAGGCTTAAATTGTCTACTATAGTAGCTCTTAATTATTATGAATATGAACTACTAACAAATGCCATACTAAAAAAATATATTCCCTGTTTAACACTGGTTTAATAAAAACCAGTGCAATATTTTCATGCAGTATACTTAACGTGACCAGAGGGTTTTTGTCAAAAAGCGGGACCCGAACGACTAAAAATTGTATGTAAAAAGCGGGACTTTGAAAAGATTTGTAAAAAAGAGAAATTTTCTTTTTATATCTCAATTAAAAATCTAAATCAGCTGGTCTCTCTCGCAAGCACTTAGTTCACGACCCAATTGAGATGTTACAAATTGAAAACGACCCATCACCATTTTGGAACATCGAAATAAGTAAATATATCCCTACAAACTGAAGCATTAAAAATAAAAATTTTAACGTGTTTCTCGAAATATTTTCGAAATATTCCTAGTTAAATTTCAAGATTGAATTCAAATACGGATTGATAAAAAAAACTTGGTACTTTTTGAATTTGATAGCAATAGATTTTCTTAAATAATTCTTAGACCCGTTAACAATAAAACTAAAGTTGGTTGCCGTTACCGCTAAAAAAAAAACAATTCAACTTGACTACCGTTACCCCTAAAATTCAGTTACCGAAATAATTCCAAATACGGTTACTGCTAAAATATATAACGATAAATATTATTATTTTTAATAAAGTTGAAATAAAACTTGTAATAAAGTTATGGCTACCCCAGCTCGTCATTTTAATATTTGACTATAAATTATATTTTATGGTTCTTAACCGATACTTCGAAATATATGAAAAAACAGTTACCGATAACGCTAAATACCGTTATAGAAATAACTAAAAATACCGTTACCTCTAAAAAAACGTTATCAAAATAATCCTATATACGGCTGACAATATTATATTTTTATAAGTTTTAGTTTATACAAAAATAAAAAGAGTATCCAATCCGAAATAAAGGAACATCATTTATATGGTTCCAGATAGTTATTAAAGGTTCAATATGAAAATATCCGTGTTAACCTTGAGATCAAAGTTCATGTCAAAACAACTTTTTGAAATCGGACATTTTGGTAAATAAAATTGGTTAAAAAAATTATTTAAATAGCCCTCACACAATTGTTCTCACGAAATGAGTTTTTAAAATCTAAAAATCTCTCTGAAAGAACCAAATTTCTTCTTCCAAAAATGTATTTATATTTTATTCTAACATTCTTAACATAATTAAAGTTTTAAACCTATTTCTGGAAGAAAAAATTCTGAACTTTTTTGGTCAAAATATCTGAGACTTGAGATTTTTCATTCACTGGTAAGATATGTTAAAAAATTTGTAAATATTTTAATAAGTTTAATAATGCGTATCTTTTGGGAGGTCTTCCTACATCGAAGTCATCAAAAAATACACACAAAGTACATTTAAGATTAGTTAGTAGAGAAAATGATCAGCGAAATAAAATATTAAAAACTTTTAATTATCAAAAAGGATTTGTAAAAAATTATCAATTCTCCAGTGGAAAAAATTATTTTTAGTTACACTTAAAAATTAGCAAGAATGTTATAGAAAATGTAAATAAGGAAATCGAATAAGTAGTTGTTAGAGTTAGAAAAGCGGGATTTTTTAATAAAAAGCGGGGTGTTTGGTCACGTTAGGTATACTAAAAATTGCAGCGTCTGTTTAAAATTTATAGTAACATACTTTAACAGCAGTCAACTTGTTTGACATATTTTTTGTGCTAGATATTCTTCTCTATTTGAAACTTCGCGATTTAATTTTACTGCTATAGTAAGTAATTAGGAGACTTTTTTTTGTGTATGAATAAAACGCATATATCTTGTATGTATGTTCGTGTTTATGTTCGTATGTATGTTTATGTTTTTAACTTTCACACATAAAAGTCTAGTAGCAATAGAATTGTCTACAAAAAGACTGCTAAACATGTTACTATAGCAGCAAAATCAAAACAAAAATAAATAATACTGCACAATATGGTTTCAGCAAAATTGTGTGTGCGCAACTCTACAGAAATATATTTTACTTCGTGTGCAATGCTTTGCGTTTGCTGCTGCAAATTGCAGAGGCGAGTCACAATTTTAGTAGTTTAACGAAGTTATAGTGTGGAGTTATAGTAGTTATATGGCTTCACTAGTGCCATTTTCCACAGGAGAAACATCATTAGCGGTAACAGCTTCATTAGTGGTTATTTTACTGCGCGTTTCATCTGATGGATTAACTCCTTCTGATATGGCGTCTTCTGTCATTATTTCAAATGATTTTATCTTCTCAATTGATTTTTTAAGTACATTTTTGTATTTGTGCTTTACTTCAATAAATTTGGTTGCGATGCCAGTATCAAATCTGTTGCATTTAGAGTAACATATTTCAATCTCATCGAAATATTTTTCTAAAAGCTTTTTATTGGTTAGCAGTTCTTCATACTTATAGAACTCTAAATCCATAATCGTATCATTTATATTAAATTTAAACAGGGACCAAATATAGGAGAATTTTTTGTCATACGATAGATTTAAAAATATTTCACAGTCCTCAGTTGTATGTCCACATTTGAAGCAAAATCTGCATATTTCAACATAGATGCTATTCGTAACAACATCAACTTTTTGTTGTATTTTGCCTCTTGCAGGTAGATCCATTTTATTTAAAAAATGTTCTTTTAATTGTACTTCCTCACAGTAAATTCACTGATTCGTTACGAAGTACAAAATATTAAAAATACTTCATAAAAATTATTTTAATATTTATTTTCAGGATTGTTCATCCATAGGTCGCTATCCGGCTCGAAGGACTATGAACAAAAGAAAATAATTTAATTCTTCTTTAATTGAATGCTAGATCAGCATTGTTGGATGCTAATTCGGCACTAAAAAAATTATTTAAAATAAAATGCTTAATAGCTAAAAACTAAAATCTAAAATTAAAATAGTATAATATTTTTTATGTTAAACCTTATCTTTAAATAATACCACTTCGAAACTAATTCTTATCACACACATAAGTGTGAATGAAAAGGTTGATTGTACACATGTGTGAAAGTCCAACGCAAATCGAAATAAATCGAAATGGTAATTAAAATTTTAAGCTCTTAAAAAAAAGATATAAAAAAAAGTAATGAAATATGTTCAACTAAGTTTAAACACTTTTTCTTACATAAAGCACCAAGATAAAAATAATAAGAATCTGTTTACTAATCATAAGATATATCAAACTACAAAAAATCTTTCTACTAGTGTTAAGGATGTATTAAGTCCAAAAATTTTTAATAGTGAAAAAGTACGTTTTGTTAAAAAAATTCGAAGAAGACCGTTTTGTTTTAAAAAATATTGAAAAAGTACGTTTTGAGGTGAGTATTTTTTTAAACGCTAATATTATTGCAGAATATTTTTAATCATCGAGAAATACACCTTGTTGCTTAAGTTAAAATATCCGAAAATTATAAAGTATAATTGCATATTAAATCGAACAGAAATTAGATTTTAAATCTTAAATGGTGAAATTCAGTATAGATATTAGATATAGGAAGAGTTTTTATTAAATCGCAAACTTTTTGACTCAGGACCCTAACAGATTTAAAAAAAAAAATGCAGTTTAAAAATGAGAAAAAAATTATATTTTCATTATTATACATAGTAAAATTCTAATTATACATTTTTTTTACAATGATATGTATGAAGATGTTTTATTTCGAAAGCTCAAAGGTTAAAGTTGGGGACATAAAATTCAGTGTTTCACATCTCAAAAAACAAATTTTAACATTCTTATTAATTCTAATATAACTTAGATTAAATTTTTGTTTATTTATTCCAATCTTAATAAATGTTCACTTTCAAAGTTGGTTTAAATACAGAAAATGATTTCCTAATCAAAATATTCTTTTGGATATTTTTTGAAATATATGGCTTTGAACTTTGAATTTTATTTAATATTGAATATATTGTGTAATATTTAATATGAAAAAAAAAAGTAAGAAAAATATAAAATAAAAAGGAACGGTTTTATAACTAATTTTTCTCGAGGAAAAAGATAAAGAAATTGTCCTAACTAAAATTTGTATATTAGATTTCAACCCATATAATAAAAAAAGTACGTTTTGTTGTGCGGCTTCTCATTTTTAATAGAAATATTACTAATATTTTTCAGCTAATACAATTTATATTTAAAAATGTTCATCTATTTAAACTACATCTTATACAAATAAGGTTATATGTTCTGAAAAATATATTGGAATATAAGTTAACTAAAAACGAAGGTATTCAACAACAAAAAGCTCAATGCGCACTATTTAAGGAGTGAGATCGAAAAATTTTTAACACACATTTTGCCTCATAACTTTTTTCGGAATCAATATTCAAAATTTTTTTTTGATTTAGTTATCATGGAAAAATACTTCAGTTATTATTTTTAATAACAACCATGTTAATTTGTCCTTATTTTCATCAAAATAAGTGACGAAAAAGATTTACGTCCTACAAGTTATTAAAAAATTTCAAAAAATCCAAATAGGTCTTACAAATAATTGGCCACAGAATTAAATGTCGTCCGTAAAAGAGTTTCTACTGTTATTAAACAGCATCAGGAGAATTTGACTATTGATGTGAAACCTAGTTCGGCAAGAAAAAAGGACCACATGATATTGGGAAGGCCAGAAAATTGAAGGCATATTGAAGGCAACTCCAAACACATCTGGTAGAAAAATCAGCTCAGTTTTCTCAGTGCTTCGACTATTTGGCGCGAAAATTTAAAGCTAAAATAAAATTCCAAACTGGAATTCTGCAAAAAAAAAATTACAAGCCAAAAATAGGACTCGGAATTTAAAACCAAATTTCATACAAAAATACTCAAGCTGTATAATTGACAAAGAAACGTAGGTGCTGGCAGAATCTTCGCAGCTTGTGTCTCAAACATTTTTATTGCTAATGCTCGAAGCAATGTTGGAGATAAGTTTAAGACCCAAAAGCAGCAAAAATTTCTTACAAAATTCAT